>SNQJ01S0096245.1:38846-56548 GCA_010110895.2 Picea sitchensis
CTTCAACATCCAGATGAATGTTCGTCGGACTCGACTAGTTGGGATTGCACGCGCATAAGATTGTTCGGTCCAAAAAATTGGAAGCATGGCAGCAAACCCCGTATATCCCATGGCCCCGGTTATTTTCTACTGGGAACATATACCAGATGCAAGAAAAAACGAATGCGGTGACGTCTTTTCTTTGTATATCAAATTGTTTGGTGCAAAGGTGGATGCGCCCTGCTCTATGGAACCTTGTGGGAACTTGCTTGCGACATGTTTGAAGTTTAGTTGGTTCTTGGTTGTGTGCTTCGTCTGTCAATTTGTATATCACAAAACTCCGACTATTGTTTGGAGGACACAAAACAATAGAATTGAATTTTTTAGCCAGCTAGCCCACAAATCCGCCTGATAATTTCTATGGCGTTGTGACGCAAATGTAGTATGTGGCTTGTTTTAGTAGTTTTCCTTGATCGATGAACTTGGTAAAATTAATCTCCTGGAATAATTTGAAATCAATGAATATATACTGTGTGAAGTGCAATTGTGCTATCATATCAACAAGAGGCCCTTAAAATTCAAATTGGTCGTTGTTTTAGCATTTTTGCTTAATTGACGAACTTTGTAAAATTAATCTCCTGGAATAATTTGAAATCAACGAATATATATTGTGCGAAGTGCAATTGTTCTATCATATCAACAAGAGGCCCTTAAAATTCAAATTGCTCCTTGTTATGTTTGTGGTGATAGAATTTAAAAAAAAAAAAATTTGTTTCCTTCCTTTTTTTTAAATAAGCGATTTCACATCCTTTGATAATTTTATGTAATTCAATTGTACAATATCAATATTTAATATTAATAATTTAGTATTTGAAAATAATGTTTTTAGATANCTTCAACATCCAGATGAATGTTCGTCGGACTCGACTAGTTGGGATTGCACGCGCATAAGATTGTTCGGTCCAAAAAATTGGAAGCATGGCAGCAAACCCCGTATATCCCATGGCCCCGGTTATTTTCTACTGGGAACATATACCAGATGCAAGAAAAAACGAATGCGGTGACGTCTTTTCTTTGTATATCAAATTGTTTGGTGCAAAGGTGGATGCGCCCTGCTCTATGGAACCTTGTGGGAACTTGCTTGCGACATGTTTGAAGTTTAGTTGGTTCTTGGTTGTGTGCTTCGTCTGTCAATTTGTATATCACAAAACTCCGACTATTGTTTGGAGGACACAAAACAATAGAATTGAATTTTTTAGCCAGCTAGCCCACAAATCCGCCTGATAATTTCTATGGCGTTGTGACGCAAATGTAGTATGTGGCTTGTTTTAGTAGTTTTCCTTGATCGATGAACTTGGTAAAATTAATCTCCTGGAATAATTTGAAATCAATGAATATATACTGTGTGAAGTGCAATTGTGCTATCATATCAACAAGAGGCCCTTAAAATTCAAATTGGTCGTTGTTTTAGCATTTTTGCTTAATTGACGAACTTTGTAAAATTAATCTCCTGGAATAATTTGAAATCAACGAATATATATTGTGCGAAGTGCAATTGTTCTATCATATCAACAAGAGGCCCTTAAAATTCAAATTGCTCCTTGTTATGTTTGTGGTGATAGAATTTAAAAAAAAAAAAATTTGTTTCCTTCCTTTTTTTTAAATAAGCGATTTCACATCCTTTGATAATTTTATGTAATTCAATTGTACAATATCAATATTTAATATTAATAATTTAGTATTTGAAAATAATGTTTTTAGATAATGTTAGATAGGATGACTATCCGTAAACAATCGCAATCTTGAGCCCGCTAGTCCTTGAGTCCTTCTGTCAATTTGTATGTTGCGGAAGTCTGAGTGTTGTTTGGAGGACACATGACAATATAAGTGCAATGTTGAGCTAGAGAGCCCGCAAGTTCGCCTATCAATTTGTATATCGTGGAAGTCTGCGTGCTATTTGTAGGACACAAAACAATAGAGGATCAATTTTGAGTCCGTGAGGTAGAAAACCCACGATCCAAAGAGTGGCTAAGTATGGAATGAAGGATCTGTGCATGCTCTATAAAATCTCATGTCCATACTTTATAAAAGTACATGTTTACTATGTATTGCTCGTTTGTCGAAAAATTGCTAGGTGCGGAAATTGGCGGATGCACGTGTTCAAATTTCCACCTACTTTTATATCACTAGCCCGACCAAATTGTACAAACTTTCTTGTCTAATTAAATTCTGCAATATCAATATTTAATATTAATAATTTAGTGTTGAAAATAATGTATTTAGATCATGTTAGATAGTTGATAGGGATTACCATCCGTAAACAATGACAATCTTGAACCCGCCGGCCCTGGAGTCCATCTATAAATTTGTATATCGCGGAACTTCGAGTGTTGTTTAGAGGACACGGAACAATAGAAGTGCAATGTTGAGCCAACCAACCCGCAAGTCCGCTTATCAATTTGTATATCGTGGAATTGTGGGTGTTATTTGTAGGGCGTAGAACAATAGAGGCCCAATTTCCAGCCCCCTAGCTCGAGAACCTACGATCCAAAAAGTGGCCAAGTATGGATTGCGGGATCCGTACATGATCTATAAAAATTTCATGTCCATACTTTATAAGAGTACATACTTAGTATGTATTACTCGTTATTCGGAAAACTTGTAAGTGTTGAAGTTAGCAGATTCACGACTTCAGATTTCACTTACTTTTATATCACCAGCCCGACCGACCGCTTCCCCTTTTGATATTGTAATAAACGAATATAAACTGGCCCAAGTCCAATTGTGTTATCACATCAACACGAGGGCCTTAAAATTCAAATAGCTCACAAGTCCTCTTGTCAATTTGTATATCGCGGAAATGTGGGTGCTATTTGTAGGGCACGGAAAAAAAGATACCCAATTTTGAACCCGCCAAGTCGAGAACCCACGATCCAAATAGTGGCTAAGTATGGAATGAGGGATCCATACATGCTCTATAAAATCTCATGTCCATAGTTTTTAGAAGTACATCTTTAGTATGTATTACTCATTTCCTACAAATGTTGTTTAGAAGACACAGAACAATAGAACTACAATGTTGAGTGAGCCAGTCCGCAAGTTCGCCTGTCAATTTGTATATCATGGGACTCTGGGTGCTATTTGTAGGATACAGACCAATAGAGGCCCAATTTTGAGCCCGCCAGACCGAGAACCCGCGATCAAAAAAGTAGCCAAGTATGGAATGCGGGATCCGTGCAAGCTTTGTAAAAACCTCATGTCCATAGCTTATAAGAGTACATACTTAGTATGTATTACTCGTTTTTCGGAAAACTTCTAACTGCGGAAGTTGGGGGATTCACGACTTCAAAATTCAATTACTTTTATATCACAACCTGATCGACCGCTTCTCCATTTGATATTGTAAGAAACAAATATAAACTAGCCCAAGTCCAATTGTGTTAATACATCGACACGAGGCCCTTAAAATTCAAATAGTCTGCTTGTCAATTTGTATATCGTGGAACTCTGGGTGCTATTTGTAGGGAACGGAACAACAGAGACCCAATTTTGAGCCCGCCAGCCCGAGAACCCGTGATCCAAAAAGTAGCTAAGTATGGAATGAGGGTTGCGTACATGCTCTATAAAATCTCATGCCCATACTTTATAAAAGTACATATTTGGTATGTATAACTCGTTTCTTGCGAAATTTTCTATGTGTAGAACTTGACAAATACACGTGTTCAGATTTCCACCGATTTTTACATCAGCAACCCGACCGACCTCTTGCCTGTTTCATATTATATAAAAAAATTGGAATGCAAGTTCCCAAATACGCGGGTTTTTCTTTGAAATAAGATATTTCACATCCTTTTATAATTTTATGTAATTAAATTGTACAATATGAATATTTAATATTAATACTTTAGTATTGAAAATAATATTTTTAGGTAGTGTTAGATAGTTGATAGGGATCACCATCCGTAAACAATCGCAAGGTTGAGCCTGCCAGCCCTAGAGTCCATCTGTGAATTTGTATATGGCATAACTCTCAGTGTTGTTTGAACGACACATAACAATAGAAATGCAATGTTGAGCGAGCCAGGCGACAAGTCCACCTGCCAATTTATATATCGCGGAACTCTTGGGTGCTATTTGTAGGTCACAGAACAATAGAGGCCCAGTTTTGAGCCCGCCAGTCTGAGAACCCGCGATCCAAAGATTGGCTTAAGTATGGAATGCGGGAACAATACATGCTCTATAAAATCTCATGTTTGTACTTTCTAAAAGTAGATTTTATGTATTACTCATTTTTTTTGGAAAATTTCTTTGTAAGGAAGTTATCGGATTCACGTATTCAGATTTCAGTTACTTTTATATCACCATCCAGACCGACCAACGACTTCCCTGTTTCATATTGTACCAAAATTCCTCATCTAATTAAATTATACAATATCAATATTTAATATTAATAATTTAGTATTCAAAATAATGTTTTTAGATAATGTTAAATACTTAATAGGGATTAGCATCCGTAAACAATCGCACTCTTGAGGTCGCTAGCCCTAGAGTCCATCTGTCAATTTGTATATCGCGGAACTCCGAGTACTGTTTGTATGACACGAAACAAAAGGAGTGCAATGTTAACTAAGTTAGTCCGCAGGTCCGTTGGCCAATTTGTATATCGCAGAATTCTGGATGCTATTTGTAGGCCGCGGAACAATGGATGCCCAATTTAGAGCCCGCTAGTCCAAGAACCCGCGATCCAAAAAGTGGCTAAGTATGGAATGCAGGATCTGTACATGCTCTATAACATCTCATGTTCATACTTTATAGTACATATTTAGTGTGTATTACTCATTTTTCTGAAAACTTATAGTTTCTCTTTTCTCTCTGCTTTCCCTTTTTGAATCGCGGGTTCCTGCATAGGCGGGTTTAACATTGAATTTCCATTGTTTCGCCACGTGCAACTAGCACCCGGACTTCCACGATTTACAAATTAGCAAACAAACCCCCCTTCATCTCGTATGCTTTCGCTTTCTGTTTACTTGGTCCTTTTTCCCAATGTCTCATGCTTTTATATACAAAACCTGAAGTTCAACAATATACAAATTGCCCTCTCGCCATTGCGCTTCTGTTGTTCCCCTACACACAAACAATAGCTAAAATTTCGTGCCATATAAATTGACAACCGATATCTGTCACTGAGATGCAATATGACCATTGGCCCTTCACGTCTCCTGGGTATATCTTCTGCCCTTTTTCTTTTGTAACCCGCCCGATCACTTTCCATACTTAGGTATTTCTTGGAATCGGTTTCGCGGTTTGGTAGGTGCACGAAATGTACAATGCTTCGTCGCAATTTGCCATCACCACTGCCTTTGTACTTGTTTCCAAATATGTAATAATTAAGCTTTAATGCTAGTAGTTCATCCTGCATGAACTGTTAAGATTGTCATTAATGTCTGAAAATACGGAGAATATTTGTCATTACTACGAATTAAACTAAGATTTGCGTAGAAGTATGTTATCCTTTCCAAGTATTCATTTCAAACATGATGCAATCTGTTTTTGTGCGCCGGCAGGTTGGCACCTTTAAGAAATTTCTAATTCTTAATCTCTCTTCGTCGTCACCACGACCTTCTCACTTTTTTCTAATTATGCAATTAGTGAGTTGTAATGGTGGCAGCTCATTTCACACGAACCCTGGAGATTGTCATTGATCAGCGAAAGGCTCGAGGAGATATTCCATTGATATGCATTAAACCATAATTTGTGGAGGGTTATATTATCCCTCCCTGATTTTCATTTCAAACATCGTCTCGAGCAAATGGAAATTGTCGATAACTTGTGGCAACAGTTCTGTCCAGATACAGTAAACACATTCGGGTATAATGGCCAGAGGTTCCACTATTCCAAGGCATATTCTTACTGCTCATCTCCCTCCGCCCAGGAGAAAAAAAGGAGATGGTCCCTTGGTACACTGAGAGATATATTTCAAGCCAAAGGATCCCAAGGCAACCCTGCTTGCTCAGAGAACCTGCCCAATTGCATTCATGGCTAGCGCAGAGGTTGATGTTAAGGATTTCAAGCCAGAAGAAGATGGTATGATGGTCGATGATACAGTAATGGATTATGGCAATGCAGAGACTCTTCCCACTCCTGTGGCCAAATTGAAATCAATCATAATGGGCAGAACTTCCCGGCTCAGTGATGACAGTCCTGACAACACCAAAAGGAGTTTCAGAAAAGAAATCGACGCTGAACATAATAGCCGCTTTGCAGCGCGACAGTAGGAATTCCAGAGTTCCAAATTAGCCCGTCCTGGGCAAAAGAGTTTCACTGTAAAGAAATGATATGTTGATGTTCCCATAGATATATTTCAAGCCAAAAAATTATTCACTTGCGGGACTATTGTCCTGTTCTCTGGATATACAATTAACATCTTCAGGAATCAGGTCCAGAAATCTCACTGCTGTAAGGCATTTTTCTACTAGTCATCTCCTTCCACACAGAATGGACTAATTTGGGTCTCTGAAATTGCACGTGTAACCCGTGTCCCTTAATTTTTTTCGACTATGCAGAGGCGGTTTCAGTTAAGGGCTATTCCATTTGCGTTGCAACGTTTTTTGTCTTCTTCCTCACGGGAAACTTTTGAAAACTATCAATTTCACCATAGGATGATTCATCGAGGAGAAAATTGCAAGGATCTTGCATACTTCAAATCTCGTGCCTGTGTTTGTGGCAGATACGTTCAATGTTTTGGCCAGAAGAATTGGGTCCAATTTCTAAGGATAGATGTACAATACTCAGTTTTTTCTTATATTTTTAAATGGATTTGATATTAAAAAAATTTGCCTTGGAGTCTTCGTTGCTGCTTCTTTTCTGGATTTAATGCCTGTTCTCATTGGCATGGTTCGATGCTCTCATAGTTCTTGGATATTATGTTTACTTAGGTTATTTTTTCTAATATGGAACATGTAACAATTACATGACAATGTACTGTGTCAATCCACCAACCTTTTATGCAAACAAAAAATCGATTATACACAGTTTCAAACCAACGTTCAATTCTATTCGTAATGCATATAAAATATAGCAATACCAATGTACAATCTTGCAGCAAAATCATCATTCTTGTTTCTAGACATGCATTTATTAAGTTTTAATGCTAACAACCCATAATGCAAGAAGTTTAATACTTAAGTTAATATGTTACAATCATAGAAGAATGTATCAAGAACACAGTTACACCCACACGTTCTAATAAAATCTAATCTTCAACAAAGAATTTGCTGGAAATTAGTAGAAAATGAAGTTTAATAACTAAGTTAATATGTTACAATCATGGAAGAATGTATCAAGAACATACTTACATGCACAGGTTGCAATAAAATCTAATCTTCAACAATGCATTTGCTGACAATTAGTAGAAAATGATGGTTTTGCAATAATGGGGCTTCTTTGAAACCAAATTGACAGAGTTCCGCCATAAACAAATTGACAGGCAGACTTGCGCACTGGCTGGCTCAACATTGCAGTTCTACTTTTCCGTGACCTCCAAACAACATTCAGACCTCCGCAATATACAAATTGACACACGGGCTCCAGGGCTGGTGGGCTCAAGATTGCCTTTGTTTACGGATGGAAAAGTGCTAAAACAAACCATACCACATTTGCGCCATAGATGCTATATTAAAGGGAAAAGCATTTCCTCTATAGTTTTGTGCCCTACAAACAACACCCACAGTTCCGCACTATACAAATTGACAGTCGGACTTGCGGGCTGGCTAGCTAATAAAATGCCTTAGAGTTTCGTGATAGACAAATTGATAGACGAAGACACTTCTCTGACTGCGAATTCCCGGTAGGTAGGATCTAGATTGGACTTATGTTGTTCCATGGTCTGCGAACAATATCGTCACTTCTGCAATATACAAATTTACAACTGGAATCAAATCATACCCTCTTCCGTATTACACTCCACCTATCATGCCCTCTTCCGTGGTATACATTTTGCACTGAAAACTTCCGAGAAATACAATTTAACCGTTGGGTCCTCACGTCTTCTTTGGAACTATTATCACCCCATTTTGAAGCCCGTTTGTCCGCTTTCCATTCTTCGCCATTTATTTGAATTTCTTTGGCGGATCATCGATTTGGCGGGTTGAAGAAATATTCAGTTCTTAGTCATTTTTACCTATGCCCGCACCCCTTTGCAATTAGCAATCACCAATTATATATAAGATCTTATTTCTAGGCATGCAATTAGCAAGTGCTAATTTCAAACATCATGGAATGTCATTTGCTCGTAGTCAAGTTGGTCCCTTCACGAAAAATTCAATCCTCGCTTCTGAGAACAAGTCCGCCCAACCGTTTCCCTATTCCATACTTAGCCACTTTGCCGGAATTCCGCAAATATACAAACCGACCACTGAACTACCCCATCATGATCTCTTTCGTTTTACACGTTTTGGAGTGAAAAATTCTGATACATAAAATTTGACTGTGGAACACTTGCCTCTCCTGAGTATCCCCGTAACCCTTTTTTGAATCCCGTCCGACCAATTTTCAGACCTTGCCATTCTTTCCTTGCTCTGCCATGTCTCCGTCACCTTCGCACTTGTCTATAATAAAAGAAAAAAAATAGTTATATATATCTTGTTTCTAAATATGCAATCATTGACATTCAATTGTAACAACTCATCATGCAGGAATTGTATAAATTGTCATTGGTGGGCGAAAGGCTCGAGGAGATCTCCTATTAATGCGCATTAAACCAAGATTTGCAGGGGGTTATATTATCCCTTTCGAGTGTTGATTTCAAAATCATGAAATGTCGTTCGCACGTTGTGGCCTTGGCACGTTCACAAAACCTCCAATCCTTAATTTCTCTTTGTCGTACCCACCACCTTCGCATTTCTAAATATGCAATAAGTAAGCTTTACTGCTAACAGTTCATCATGCACCACCCATACATATTGTCATTAATCAATGAAAGGCTCGAGGAGCTTTCCCATTCATAAGCATTTAACCAAGATTTAGTGGAGAGTTACATCATCGGCTCTAACTGTTCATTTCAACCATCATCTGGAGCAAACCAACATTCTCATAAACCTATGGCATCAGCTCGACAATAGTTCTGTGGAGATACAGTGAACAACTTCGGGCGCGAGGACCAAAACTTCCAGTGGTTCAGGGCATATTCTTATTACTCAACCTCTGCCAGTGGTACAATACTCGGTTTTTTCTTATATTTTTAAATGGATTTGATATTAAAAAAAATTGCCTTGGAGTCTTCGTTGCTGCTTCTTTTCTGGATTTAATGCCTGTTCTCATTGGCATGGTTCGATGCTCTCATAGTTCTTGGATATTGTGTTTACTTAGGTTATTTTTTCTAATATGGAACATGTAACAATTACATGACAATGTACTGTGTCAATCCACCAACCTTTTATGCAAACAAAAAATCGATTATACACAGTTTCAAACCAACGTTCAATTCTATTCGTAATGCATATAAAATATAGCAATACCAATGTACAATCTTGCAGCAAAATCATCATTCTTGTTTCTAGACATGCATTTATTAAGTTTTAATGCTAACAACCCATAATGCAAGAAGTTTAATACTTAAGTTAATATGTTACAATCATAGAAGAATGTATCAAGAACACAGTTACACCCACACGTTCTAATAAAATCTAATCTTCAACAAAGAATTTGCTGGAAATTAGTAGAAAATGAAGTTTAATAACTAAGTTAATATGTTACAATCATGGAAGAATGTATCAAGAACATACTTACATGCACAGGTTGCAATAAAATCTAATCTTCAACAATGCATTTGCTGACAATTAGTAGAAAATGATGGTTTTGCAATAATGGGGCTTCTTTGAAACCAAATTGACAGAGTTCCGCCATAAACAAATTGACAGGCAGACTTGCGCACTGGCTGGCTCAACATTGCAGTTCTACTTTTCCGTGACCTCCAAACAACATTCAGACCTCCGCAATATACAAATTGACACACGGGCTCCAGGGCTGGTGGGCTCAAGATTGCCTTTGTTTACGGATGGAAAAGTGCTAAAACAAACCATACCACATTTGCGCCATAGATGCTATATTAAAGGGAAAAGCATTTCCTCTATAGTTTTGTGCCCTACAAACAACACCCACAGTTCCGCACTATACAAATTGACAGTCGGACTTGCGGGCTGGCTAGCTAATAAAATGCCTTAGAGTTTCGTGATAGACAAATTGATAGACGAAGACACTTCTCTGACTGCGAATTCCCGGTAGGTAGGATCTAGATTGGACTTATGTTGTTCCATGGTCTGCGAACAATATCGTCACTTCTGCAATATACAAATTTACAACTGGAATCAAATCATACCCTCTTCCGTATTACACTCCACCTATCATGCCCTCTTCCGTGGTATACATTTTGCACTGAAAACTTCCGAGAAATACAATTTAACCGTTGGGTCCTCACGTCTTCTTTGGAACTATTATCACCCCATTTTGAAGCCCGTTTGTCCGCTTTCCATTCTTCGCCATTTATTTGAATTTCTTTGGCGGATCATCGATTTGGCGGGTTGAAGAAATATTCAGTTCTTAGTCATTTTTACCTATGCCCGCACCCCTTTGCAATTAGCAATCACCAATTATATATAAGATCTTATTTCTAGGCATGCAATTAGCAAGTGCTAATTTCAAACATCATGGAATGTCATTTGCTCGTAGTCAAGTTGGTCCCTTCACGAAAAATTCAATCCTCGCTTCTGAGAACAAGTCCGCCCAACCGTTTCCCTATTCCATACTTAGCCACTTTGCCGGAATTCCGCAAATATACAAACCGACCACTGAACTACCCCATCATGATCTCTTTCGTTTTACACGTTTTGGAGTGAAAAATTCTGATACATAAAATTTGACTGTGGAACACTTGCCTCTCCTGAGTATCCCCGTAACCCTTTTTTGAATCCCGTCCGACCAATTTTCAGACCTTGCCATTCTTTCCTTGCTCTGCCATGTCTCCGTCACCTTCGCACTTGTCTATAATAAAAGAAAAAAAATAGTTATATATATCTTGTTTCTAAATATGCAATCATTGACATTCAATTGTAACAACTCATCATGCAGGAATTGTATAAATTGTCATTGGTGGGCGAAAGGCTCGAGGAGATCTCCTATTAATGCGCATTAAACCAAGATTTGCAGGGGGTTATATTATCCCTTTCGAGTGTTGATTTCAAAATCATGAAATGTCGTTCGCACGTTGTGGCCTTGGCACGTTCACAAAACCTCCAATCCTTAATTTCTCTTTGTCGTACCCACCACCTTCGCATTTCTAAATATGCAATAAGTAAGCTTTACTGCTAACAGTTCATCATGCACCACCCATACATATTGTCATTAATCAATGAAAGGCTCGAGGAGCTTTCCCATTCATAAGCATTTAACCAAGATTTAGTGGAGAGTGACATCATCGGCTCTAACTGTTCATTTCAACCATCATCTAGAGCAAACCAACATTCTCATAAACCTATGGCATCAGCTTGACAATAGTTCTGTGGAGATACAGTGAACAACTTCGGGCGCGAGGACCAAAACTTCCAGTGGTTCAGGGCACATTCTTATTACTCAACCTCTGCCATAGAGAACCAAGTAATTTGGACCTCTGGGATTGCTCATGTAGGTTGTGCCCCTGAGGTTTTCGACTGTAAGGACCTGGTCTCTTGGTGCACCGATAAATTTATTTTAGACAAAGATTTATTCCACTGCAGGACCACTCTTCTATTTCTTTGTCACCTCAAGTCTTTCGCCAGATGCTAAGATTGTCAGAGCCAACATTGACGTTCAAAGGAGAAGATTGCAAACAAGGCCTAGCGAAGCATAATAACGGGTTGGACCTCTTGCTCCATTTATTGGAAAACCCGCTTCTAGTTCCTGAAGATATTACAAGCTTGCAGGTTAGATCATTTAGAAATCCATTTCGCGAAATTGCCTGGTTGTTTACAAGAATAATGGGACAAGAGTCCACAACAACTGTTTCCCGGATGGCTCTTTATATTTTGTATTTCATAGTCAACGAACAAGCCATTTTTTATTGGGGCAATTTAATTTCCCATGAAATGTGTTCCCAATTGTCAAGATTCAAAAGGGATTTTTTTTTTATATGTCGTCCTATTTAGTTTTTGCGATAGCGCATTCTCGTCGGTTTCCACAACTGTCTCTCTCCAAGAATGTCAACTGCGAATTCCACCCAGTAACGTTCTAGTACCAGGCCTTGTGGAAACACAAGGCTTCCCATTATTTCTATGAAGTTTTTAATGGCTTTGTGTCTGTTTTCAAAGTTTTGTTGTTAAGAGAAGATGCTCCCCGCATATCTGAACAGGCAACCGGTTTTTTGGACAGGAAGGGGACACTCAAACATTTGGATAATTACACTGTCATAAGAATTTTTGGCTCCACGAAAAAACCTGCTCTCCTTCCATGTCACATTACAGACATAATGTTTGTTGCAGAAGTAGCACGACAATACAATTATTGGTTGCATATGTTGCAAAAGAAGAAAAAAATATAGTTCATTCCTCTACCTTGGAAAGTAGGGGAGTTCGTGTTGAAAAACGTCAACAAAATTGACGAATTTGCAGCGCATTCTAGCATCTCCAACCTGAGATATGCTGAAATCATAAGAGGGTTCGACCCCTATAATATTTTTCGACAACATTTACAAACACTTGGCGTTGGCGATTGTTTTTAAAAAAAACACCTGCCCGAAAACAAAGACAGTGGTGGCAACGCTCCTGCCTCTGATGTCGATGACGTGGACACAGTGCAAAGCTACACTAAATTGTACACGCAACAGGGGAAAGGCCTCGGTGACAAGAGTGTTCAATCGACAAATAGCACTCCTAAAAGTACGACATCCTGAAGCATCGCTCCAACGACCCACCATAACAACAAAGAAACTCATAGTTCTTCAAACGGAGGAAGAGATAACGACCCTCCTCACTCTAAAATTGATAGTTCTCAGAAGCTTCCAATAGAGAAGAAGAGAACAAAAAATGTGGGGCAAGCGGAAGAGCCAGGAATTTAGAGTGAGAACATAGAACTTGACACTGATCTAGATAACATGCTTTGCTTCCTTGATCAGCCCAGAGACACCATCCAGCATAGTCGTCCAATGTACATATCCGTTACCGAAAATTTTGACGAAGATGAATCCTTCATGTTCCAGAGCATTGTTTTTGATATCCAGTCCAAAAAATTGATAATTTAGAAAAAATATGTTAAAAAAAAAAAAAAGGAAAATCTTGTTCAAAGGTTGCCCTTGCCAACATGTGACCATCCCAAATCTGTCAACTTGACACCGCGAGCGGAGAAGCACTTCATGATTCCATTGGAGGCATCAAGACCGAGAATGCTAGATTGAAGGACCAAGTCAAGGAATTGGAAGAGGCTTTCATTCCTATGCCATTGCTTGTCAATCCTTGGGCAATAGCCATGCCTGCCACCGCTGCTGACAACGTAAAAGCATCATCCACCCAACTCGCATCCTATAGAGGATACATGGAGAATAATATCAAGAAAAGAATGGAACTAGTTACCGAGGCGTGGAAAACATCACAAACCATCACTTCCCTTGGAACCAAGGCACATAGTTTGCTTGAACATTTGCAGGCGGAGTTAAAAGATGAATAAAAATCATTTTTAAAAACGGTCCTTCCTTTTGGCACCATTGTCAATAATATGACAGAAACAAAAAGAAGAGAACAAGATCTTCCATCCAAAAACCGGATTGGTCAATTGAATGCATGTTGGAAAGAAAAAGTGAAGAACCTGCATCTCATTGTTTAGTCATGTGAACAAGCCATATCGAATAAAATTCACAAGGCTGTCAAGAATAGACTTAGCCGGAAAAAACAACGACTTCCAAGACCCCGACTTAATTGCAAACTCCTTGCCCTTAACCAGGCAAGAGTTCGATAAACAAGTTGCTATGTTTAAGGCCTTGTCTCTGGAAAAGTTTTACAACATCCTTCACTTTGATCAAGCTCACGTCGACGACTAGCTAGTCAAATATTTAGTACAGAATGAGGAAATTCATCAGGCTCTGTGTAATCTTTCTATCGACTTCTGGGAATTAGAAAATGATTTTTTCAACATAAAAATTTGGAATGAGATCAACGTCACTCCAATGAGAAGATACATTCAAGAATGGCTCGAAAGGCAATTGAAGCAGGCCGCCGACGAAAGGCAACAGACAATTGCTAGGATTCCAGCAGTGGTCGACAACATCATTGAAACTGCAGCCGTCGACCACATCAATGAAACGACAACCGCAAGAAAATAGCCAAAGGGCTCATATGTACCCTCACTGTAAGTCTATTGATCGCATCCTGCTTTGTTTATCAACCCAGTTATTTCACTTTCTTAAATAGAGATGTGTAGGCAAACACTTATATCTTTCAATTTTTTTTTTTTGCAGGTATTGCATTCTATCTTCTTTCTACAATCTTGTTTCTTGTACATATTTCTCTAATGGTCCGCGGGAGCCCCAATCCCAGTCTACATGACAAACGCATTGAAATTCCGATTAATATGTAACATACTTTAATTTTTTTGTATATTTCAAAATTTCCAGTAGTATGTAACAAATTTTTATTTTTTGACATACTTCAAATAAAACTGTTTTCTTATCTCCTTTTAAATTTATGTCTTCATACATTTTTATCTTTCACTAGTCTGTATGACAAATGCATTTAAATTTTTATATGTAACAGACTTTTATTTTTTTTTATATTTCAAAATAAATGGTGCTCTACATGCCAAGCGTCATTTACTTATGCCCCATGTTCTGTGATATACATGTTGCATACAAAATTTTCGTCATATACATTTCAAAATTTCCAGTAGTATGTAACAAACTTTTATTTTTTTACATATTTCAAATAAAATAGTTTTCGTATCTCCTTTTAAATTTATGTCTTCATACATTTTTATCTTTCACCAGTCCATATGGCAAATGCATTTAAATTTCCAAATTTTTTCTTCCACTGTCAACAAATTTGTAGTTTGTTATATACTTTCAAAAAATAAATGGTGCTCTACATGTCAAGTGTCATTTACTTTTGCCCCATGTTCCGTGATATACATGTTGCACACAACATTTCCGTCATTTACAATTCGACCTTATTTTCCACAATTTGCTTTCTAACCTCGTTGGCAGGGACTACGCTGCCACACAATCTTGTTTATATTCAAAAAACATTTTGAAAAAAGGTTTTCTCATTGCACCTTCTTAAAATTTTTTTAATGAATTGTTAATTTTTTTTTAAATCATAAATAATATTTCATTCTTATTAGTCCCTGCCAAAGCAGGGAATATAACGATCGATTTTCGGTCAGATTATTTTGACTTTTTGGTTCTTTTCAAAAAAAATTACAATGTTTTATAAAGTTTAACAATATTTGTGTATTAGTCTTCATAGCTTCTAATAATCCTCCTATGTCGGCCAAAAGATTACCACGAATAGAGTTTTCACCTGCCATTCATCATCATCTCTGGAGATCTGACAATCTGCCAGGGATAGGCTTTGTTTTTGGTTTCAGGCTCCATGAGTATTGAAGGAGGTGGTGAGCAGCCGCTTCTTCCCCCACCCTTAGTAGATGCAACTGCCTTCAAGCTTTTGCTCATCGCTCAAGGCAAGAAACCTGTCTCCGCCCCGCCCCCCAAATTTGTCAAAAAACTCGTTGATGTTCCAGTCATCGCCCTTCCTCCAGAGTAGCCGATGCAAATTGCGATTTCTTTGGCAGATCGAGCCTTAGTGGGACAGTTCACTGGCCTCTGGCCCTCGCCACGCATTACCGATAATTGGATCCAAAAGAACTGGAGCCCTCTGATCACCAGTAGTGTCACCTGCTATGCGGAAGGTCGTAGATTTTTTTTGTTTGAATTTATATCCAAAGACGATCATGACCTGATCTTCAGAAATGGGCCCTACTTCATGGGGCCCCAAGGGCTGTATTTGAATTGCTGGACCCCAGACTTTGATCCTGCTTTAGATGTGCCTAAGGCGATCCCGGTGTGGGTTAGGCTTCCTAATCTCTCGATCCACTATTGGACACCCTCCTCGCTACCACGATTATGGGCATTTCCAGAAGAACTTCCCAAAAATCCCTCAAATCCAACAAGAAAAAGATCTGGAAGAGGGGTGGCAGCAAGCCAAAAGACCTAAGACAAATCCTAAATATGGTCCGTGCAGAGAGGGGAAAAACCCTAATCCCATTCCAGCCAGAAAGGAAGCTCTGATGCAAAAAATGCAGCTTGAATATGGCAATAGTTTTTCCACCTTGGAAGACTCAACAACCGAAGGAAACACGATTGAAAATAACCATCCCATCACCCCATCCATTCCAAAAAAAGAAGCAACAGGTTCACCTCCAGTTACCAATGTGACCCCCTCCCAAGAAGCCCCATCCCCGACCGCTCAGCAAGAGCCAGGGACAAAGGAAGATCTGTCGGAAGAAGAGGAAGGAGAAATGGGACCATTACAAAGAACTAAAAAAACATCATGGAGAGAAAGAAAATCAACAAAGGAGTGCAGAGAAGAAGCAACCTATAAGGATACGTTGCAAGGAGGACAATCTACCCTGGAAGGGCTATTCAACCCTAGAATTACGCAGCAACAAGGGCAGATATCTAAAGGGATTGCCACCAACAATAGAGGTAAGTAATGAAGGTCGTCTCATGAAACTATAGGGGACTAAGGAGCAAGCATAAAGTAGAAGCAATGAAATATCTAATGCATATTTCTAGCCCAGATGTCCTTTTAGTCCAGGAGACTAAATTGGAGGAACAACAGTTCTTCCAGACCAAAAAGTCCTTCTGGAACTCAGGAGAAGGAGTAGAAGTAAGCTCCCGAGGTGCCTTAGGCAGTTTAGGCACACTTTGGAATCCAAGCAAGTTCGACTTGATCAAATCCTTCACTTGCACACACTGGACATTCACAAATCTGTGTCATAAAGATACGGGCCTTTAGGTAAGCCTCTTCAACATTTATGCCAGTTCTCCTTGCAGAAAAAAGAGATTGTTGGAAGCTTATACATGATTTCTTGTATCTACACCATCCTGAGAACTTAATCCTAGCTGGGGATTTGAACCTCACCCTTTCCTCCCAGAAAAAAAAAGGGGGGACTCTAATCAGAGATCCTCTTCAGGAAACGGTTGATGATTTAATATTGGATTGGGACTTGGAAGACATTAAGCCCGCCAAAGGAATTTTCACTTGGTCTAATAGAAGAACAGGCCCGGGACATATAGTCGCTCGTCTTGATAGATGTCTGGCTCAACACTCCCTCCTACTCCTTGGGCTCAACCTAGACTCCTCCATCCTCCCCTTTAATGCTTCTGACCATAAACCAATCCTTTTAGTAATCTCGCAAGATCGCAATTTGGGACCCATACCATTCCAGTTTAGCCCCTCCTGGATCCAACAAGAAGGGTTTCTATATTTAGTCGCCTCAGTTTAGAAGGAATCAGTCCCAAGCTCTCCTGATCCGGATTGTTTTCGGCACGAAATGAGAGCGGAGATATAATAAAGAAATGCACAGAGATATCGCGTATATCCAGTAATATAACAGAAATATATCAGAGATGCAACCATAAACACAGAGATACAGTGATACGCGATTTCTATTAATGAAAGAAATGTACAGAGACTGTAAAAATACAG
>SNQJ01S0096246.1:0-26255 GCA_010110895.2 Picea sitchensis
GTGAGAACCAGATAACGGGGAGTTATTTGGATACCTATCCCCGAAATCCTACCTAGACTAAAATTTTCTTTTGGCACCTCCTGTGGAGGAAAACTTAGTGAGTTTTTAGAAAGATTTTAGATGAAGTTGTTTTGTGAGGCTAGGGGTGAGAACCAACCTCATTTGATTAAAAGTGGGAGTGGATAGTCCTATCAAGAAAAGATGGGGTGTTTTCAGAATCCCTTTGGAGGAAACCTACTTAGACCTCCATGTTTTGAGAAGAGGCTATGTGAGTGTAAAAGTGACTTTTGTGTGTGGGTGAAAGTGCGCCAAATTTTAGTTAATTAGATGTCACCTTGTTGCATGTGGACATCGCTTGGTCCTTACAAGAGTGTGATTACCTAATTAGCTAGATGTCATTGGTACAACCTTACGGAATTTTAAAAGCCCTAGGAAACTAGCATGCGGACATGTGGTCCGTTACTATCCTTTATCTCCCTATGTGTGAGTTAATTTAGAAAAAGCATGAAACTATCCTAGATTGAACATGTGGGCATGTGTGGGCCCGTTACAAACCTTTAAACTCTCCTAGTTTTTTTATCTAAGAAAGCAGAATTCCAACCACTATCCTACTTTTGTGACATGTGGGCATGTATGGGCGCGTTACAAATTTAAGATATGTTTGAAAATTGAAACTAAGAGGGGTCCCAAAAGGGCCTTTGTCCTCACCTAAAGGTTTTGAAATTTTGTTTAAGGGAGATGAGATTGTTTTCGCAATCTTTTTTTGGTTCTCAAGATCGCTTGATGGCGCAAGAGAAGAGCATACTCAAGATTGTTACTTCAATTTCTTGTCCCAAATGTGAGTTAGGTGTGATTAAGTATGATTTTCCAACTTAGATTATAAATCAAAGCAAGCCATCCACGTGGCAAAAAGCAAATAAGGGAAAATGATTTTTATCCACCTAAGCATGGATGATTTTAAGGATGGAAAATTATTTTAAAATGTAGAAACCTTGGCGAATATTACTAATCCTTAAGATGCCAACTATAAATGATTGGCGATATTTTTGTAAAAATATTCAAATTTCTAAGGATTTTATATAGTTTTTATAAAATTTTGGCGATTTTTAAGGTAAAATAATCTTATCCTATAGAATTTGGGCGAATCATTTTTAAAATAGAGAATCTCATTTTTGGAAAAACCATGAAAAATTAGCCCATGGGCGAAATTTAGCCCCTAAAATCATCCTTGCACCTAAGTGCCTATGTTTGTTTGACTATCCCCTTTATAAGTTGAGGGGTCTAAGTGGTGCAGTATTTAGAGCATGCATAACATCATTCTTAAGAAGGAAAATGATTTTCCCCACATCCCAAGACCATACAATGTAAAATTTAGTTCAGATGCGTGGCTTCTAGTGTAGACAGGCGCGCGCAGAGCGCTGGTGCGCTCACAGAATCAAAAGAACAGGCGCATGCGTGCAGAAACAAACTGCAGTAAAGGCGCATGCGCGCACGATGCGCGTCTGTGGGGTGAAATACCCGCGCGCCTGTGGCAAGTGGCCGAGAAAGAAAATCCGGATGGATTTCTTCCAATTCTCTTGTGAATTGACTGGTTAGCAGGTCGGCCGAGGCCGGTTTGTGTACCTGCAAGTTAATGAAATCAAAAGGAAAGAAAAATAAACCCAAATGAGGGAGGAATTGATACCAACTCCCCAGTATGGTCGCCAATCAGTTTACACCCAATTCCTCACTTGGTGAGAAAATAAAGGGTGCTTACATGCCCAGTTGGGTCTTGCTAGGCATGACAACTGTAGAGGAAAGAGTTAGAAAAAGAACAACAAAACTATAAACAAGAATTAAATTAAAACAAACTAAAACTATGAGCATATGGAAAAAGAAATAACAAAGAAAACAAGACCAATATCACCAATGTTTTTAGGCTGATCAATTGATGAAATCCAAAGCACAATGAAGAAAGGGAACTGTGGTTCCTTCTTCCTCCAAAGGAAGGCTCTTGAGGCCCTCACAAACTTGCTCTCCTTACAATAAGAAAATGAGAATGATGGTGAAAGAAATCCAAGCACATTCACTCAATGGAGAGGTGAATGGCTCAATGAAATGGTGCTAATATGTTATTGTCAAGGAGTGAGTCCTTAAAACAATCTAAGTAGCATAAAATTACATTAAATTCCTTAAGAAAATGATGTTTCTTCATGGCTTTTTATAGCATAGCATTGGGTGATTATGTAAGTCCTTTGGGGTGTGAAAAGGGGCTCTTTAGGGCTCAATTAGGTCTTTGACCAGCCTACCATGCGGATTCAGCTCATATTTGATGGTTAAATCAGGTTGGGAGTTGTTCCATAAGTGGTTGGGAGGCCGACCAATTCAATAAATGCGTCGTTTAGCAGGTGCGCGGGTTTTGCGCTAACAGTCGCGCGTCGTGTGTGCATGGTACATTTCTGTAACACGCATGTGTGCGCGCACCAAACTCTTGTAAAGCGCCCTTCAATTTTTGGTTACTTTGTATAGTTTTTTACCCTTTTGCAATGCTGTGAAATTAATCCAGTGCCATGAATGAATTCATTCCTGTTTTGACGATGCTGAGTTCTTGTCGCCATGTGCGGACGAAATTTCAGTGATAACACAAGGATTCTAAGTTCAGTAAACACTGCTCCATTGGAGAAGTGTCAGGTAATAGATTAATAATGGTGTGTAATGTGGGAATTTCTCACTCGATAGGAAGGGTAGCCTAGACTCTGTGGACTAGATGAAATGGTGTGAAACCAGTGGCAGTTTTTACTACCGTGTGATAAGCCCATAGCGTGGAAAATAACATATGATGCCAATTGGTCCTATGTTTGTTAAGCATGCGCTGCAACATGGTTTTGAGGACTTTATTGACTGCTTCGACCTGCCCATTTGACTAACGGTAGTATGGGGAGGAAAACTCATGGGAGAAGCCTAACCTGGATGAGAGTTCGACGAAAATCTCATTCTCGAAATGTTTCTCGTGATCATAGACTAGTTGTAGTGGTACTCTAAAGCGGGAAATGATGTGATTAAAGAAAAATGCGTTACAGTGTCGGCAATGTTGCTGAAGGTAGGAATGGATTCATCCCACTTGGTGAAGTAATTGACTGCAACGACGATGTATTTGTGTCCATTGATGGATGGAGGGTTGGAAGTCATGAAGTCTATGCCCCATTTGCAGAAGGGACCAGCGGTGATGACTAGGTGTAGAAGAGAAGGTGGTTCTCATGCTTTGTTGGTGTAAAGATGACATTTGTCACGTCGTTTCGCTACGTGGATACAATCATAAAACAATGTAGGACATAATTAATCAGTGCGAATTATTTTATTAACAGTGGACATCCCTGAGAGGTGCCCCCCACAAGCACCGTTGTGGTAGTCGTTCAAGACTCGATCGACCTCATTGATAGTTAAGTAGTGGCAGAGTATAGTGTCNCGATATAAGACATCACCGATGAGTAGGTAGCATGGGGCTTGGTGACGAATATGTCGACGATTGTCTCTAGAGAGGTGGTTTCCAAATTTTTGTCTTCATAGGTAGACGAGAAGATCGTCGTACCAAGGGTCATCCAGGGGGATGTGAAAGAGATGGTCATCGAGGAAGTTGGTATTGATAGGTGAACTGGTAGTATCGGAGGGAAATGTCATGATGATTTCGGCGAGGACAAGAGATTTCTTGCTCTTGGGTGTTGAAAATTCAAAATTGTACTCCTGAAGGATGAGGATCCATCGAGCAAATTTACCATTAATTTTTCAACAAATGAGAAAGTATTTCATGGGGTTGGAATCTGCTGTGACTTTGGTAGTTCAAAGCAAAATGTAATGGCGTAGCTTCTGGACTGCGAGGACAACTACAAGGGCTAGATTTTCTTCATGATTGTATTTCAAGGGTGTCCTTGAACTTTTTTTACTAATGCAGTAAATCATATACTCATGGTTGTCATCCCCTATTTGGATGAGCACTCCTGCTACTAAAACGGATGAGGCTGATATGTAGAGGAGATAGTCATGGTTATAGTGAGGTGGAATAATCAATGGGGCATTGGAGAGGGCTTCTTTAAGATCATCAAAAGAGGTTTGTGAATGTTTATCCCATTGGAATGGGATGTCATGACGAAGTAAGTGAAGGAAGCCATGTGCACAGGTAGTGTAATCTGGGACAAAGCATCGTAAAATGTTATCTTTTCCTTGTAGGCTCTGTAGTTGGCGTAAATTCCGAGGGGGTGGAATTTATGTGATGGCTTGGACTTTGAGGGGGTCCATGGTAATGCCACATTGGGAAACTATGAACCCAAGGAGGTGTCCAGTAATGACGTAGAATACACACTTGAGGGGGTTCAAGCAGATGTTGTACTGACGATACCTTTGGAAGATGATTCGTAAATCATCGAGATGTTGAGTGTGTTTCTTGGATTGAGCTATGAGGTATTCCAAGTATGTGAGGATGATATGATCTAGATCATGAAAGATGTATGTCATGGCCCATTGGAAAGTGGCACCGGAATTCTTGAGGCCAAATGGCATGACACGATGCGCAAAGGTGCCCCAAGGGGTAGTGAATGTGGTTTTGTACTAATCGGCTAGGTGAATTTGGATTTGGTCATAGCCAGAGAAATCGTCCATGAAGGAAAAAGCCTCATGACCTAAGCAATCATCGATAATTTGGTTGATGAAAGGCGTTGGAAAGTTGTCTTTGGGACATGCGTGGTTGAGGTCGCGAGATTCTATACAGACACAGATAGTGCCCTATTTTTTGTTAACAGGGACAGGGTTGGAGATCCATGAAGTATAGGCGATGGGGTAGATGAACCTTGCAACACATAATTTTTCAATCTCGGCTTTGATATCAGGCCAAGTGTCTATGCGATGTTTGCCAATAGAGGGATCAAGGTCAGGGATCTTTGTGTATGACCAGGCAAAAATGTCCCGGTATGCCTGGAAGAGGGCTTTGTAGGCGGTGATTTCCTTAGGAGAGCATGTCGTGCCAATAATGAGTTCCTTTATAATTTCAGACTTGATGGAAATATCTATTTTGATGGTTGGGGAAATATTGCCCATATTGCCTTCCTCAAAAGTGTCGGGGGCAGGGATAGGGTTATTGAACCAATATATTTTCCCTGATGGGAGAAAATATTTGGTTTCGACTGCGTATATGGGGTGTTGGTTAGGAGGCGTGAAGGCTTATTGTGAAAGAAAGAGATCTCTGTCGTGGAGATCATCCCATGGGAAATCGAGGGTAGTTAAGTCCTTGAGGATATCTTCATCGCAGTGAAACTGCCATGAATGTAGGGGATTGAGAGGAGTGACATCAATGATTGTCATGGTGTTGTTCGCTCCTGGTGGTAAATATGTAGTGGGATTGATGCAAGGGGATTGCGATGATTCGCTCGACATAAACCAAATATCAATATATTGTGGGTTAAAAATGATAGTCGGGCATAAAATTTTCGTAGGAAAATGAACTGGAGAATTGGGGGGATTTGGGGGTAAATCCTCGTATAAATAATCCAAGAACCATGGAGGAGTAGGGAGTGCTTCAGGCTCATGAGAATTAATATGAATAACATCTGTTGATGGAGTAGGGTTAATCACCGATTCTGCAGGGGGGGGGGTAGGATTTTGAATCAGGGCCATTTGGCGTTTTCTGTATTCGATGATCATAGGACATTGGTATGTGAAATTATCTAATGATTCATAGAGAGAGAAAGGGCACCTCATACGTTCATTGATTGAATTCATGACATAATGGATGTATGTGACGTTGGGTGAGGATGATGCAGATGGACTGGGTTCTTGCTGAAATCTCTGGCGTACTTTTGTTAGCGTCTGTCAGATTTGGGGTAACACTGGACAATGGTGGGTATAATGGCCATATTCTAAATAGATGGCGCAAGTGAATTTGGTTCACAGTCCTTTGATTCTTATGTTAGGGGAGGTGGTGGAAGTATTTGATGAAGCGATGAGCGGTGATGGTGCTTGATTGAGTTGAATTAGATTGCGTAGCTCTGGTAGCGATGGGCATTTTTTGGTGGGGTGTTTGTCTTTCTTGCATAGTGCGCAAGGAGTTTGGATGCATGGGGGTAGGGGAGCATTGGTCTCTTTATTTTTTCATCTACCCCCAACTGTAGAAGTGGTTCTAGTGAGTGAGGGTGTTGGTGGTGCGGTGGGAGTAGGTACCGGAATCTGCATCGGAATCCATTCAGTTTGAGGAGGGAGGGATGGTTGAGGGACCATGGCTGGTGGATGTAGATACCATAGTGGTATTTCTAGCACCATATTGGGGAGGGTAAGTGTGGCAGCTACCTGGAAAGATTGTACACAAGGTGGGGGGTAAAATAAGAGGATTTGAGTAAGATCTTGGGGGAGTGTCTCCCAAACTGGGATGGGGTCTTGAGGTAAGGTGGAATAAGGAATAGGTGAATATGGAGGGTTTTCAGGTAATTATTGAGGAAGAAGTTCTGCGAATAGTGGGAGGTCAGATATAAGAGAGGCCTCATTGGGATGGATGGTATCTCAAATTTCAGTTTCATTGGATGAGATAACACATACTTGATTGGAAGGATGAATGAGTGGTGGTGCACCATGGTACGTCCCAAGCAAGGATGGGTCTTTGAAAATTCCAGGGCCCATCTCGATGAGTGGGTATTTATCGAGATTAGTGTGGATGAAGGGGAGGATATTATCAATGTTGGAAGAAGGGTTAGGCTCATAATGTGAAACCTGATCGATGGTAATGATCTTACCATTATGGGGGAACATCATGGTTCGAAATATATAAGAAGTAACTTCCTTCATAGCATACATGGAACTATGACCGAACAAGATATTGTAATCAAGTGGGGCATTGATAACCTCAATTTCAATAAGAATGGTTTTCCCCCCGAGTTCGACAGGTACATTTTGGAAGAGCACTTCGAGAGAAGATAGTCATCTATCATATGCTCTTAAGGTAATGGCAGATGGTATAAGTTTAGGGGAACGTAGTTTATACCATACAGATTTGGACATAATACATGTGGATGCACCTTCATCAATGATGCACTGATGATTTGTAATGTTCCTAATTTTCACGGGGATTTGAAAAGAGATATGAGTGGGGAGGCGAGGTTCTCCGTTGTCAAGATCAAATGTGATGAGTTGGGTATCAGCAAGGTCGACTTCCCCCAGGGCATAAAGTAAGGACTTCTATTGAGTGGGACAAGTTTGAAGGATTTCTAATACTGACATGGAAGCCAGAGATTGTGCCAAGTCATCGACCAAACTGTAATTATGAGTCACCATAGCCTCAGGGTTGTGGACATTCCTGCATAATGGGATGCGAGGAATATGAAGGGGTATTTCAATATTAGGGAGAGGAATCATTAAAGGGGGTCCAGTTGTGACTATGGTTGATTCTGAGGTTGTAGGTGCAAAATCAGGGGGTGTGCTATATTGACGACTACATGTTTGCAAAAGGACTTCTTCCTCATTGGTGAGGAGGATAGTCTGATCAACAGGATTGATGGTATTGGGATATTTTCCCAACTGTGGTGGGGTAGGTTGCATGTCTTGTTGGGTATTTATCAGCCCTTGGTGTGGAATGGGGTTTTGTAGCACAGTTGGGGGTGGTTGCTGCACATATTGTTGTGGGGCCTATGGAGGGGCAGGCGATGTTGCGGGATGTGGTCCATTAACAGAGTCTTTCATCCATTTAAAGTCATCTATTTGGGGGAAATGGTGAGTATAGTGACCAAAATCACCACAAAGGGCACAAGGGAAGTTGGTTCAAAGGTTGTTGTTATTTTTCCCTTGGCGTTTGGTATTATTTCCCCCTTGAGGGTTCTGGTTCCCTAGATTATGGTTGCCCCCAGCCAGTTGGTTTTGTTGGGGATGGTTTCCTCCTTGCCCTGTATTATTATTGTTCTGGTTTTTTCCTTTCTTTTTGGCATTATTTGGCTGATGGGTCAGGTTGGTCATATTCAGTTGTTCAAAATTTTGATATTAATGAATGGGAGAGATATGAAAAAAATTAACCCTAGCGTGTGAGTGTCCTTTTGGTGGAGCCATAGGTTGTGGAGGGCCAAGAAATGGAAAGTACGGATTATGTTGTGGCAATGATCCATACGGTACATAGGAAAGAATGGCGCTTTCACTAGTACTTAGGGTATAGGCTGAGGTAGAGGGAGTACCATAACTTTGTTGGATAGGCGGGCGTATTATGGGTGTCGACGGGTTCCACTTATGGGTGGAGGCAGGGAAACAGGGTATGGTTGTTGATAAGGGGGAGGAGGATAATAAGGGATTCCTCCATATGACGATGGATATTGGGATATGCCATATGTTAGCACTCTATAAATCTATCTAGCTGAAGAGACAAATGATAGAGGTAACTACTTCAACCTACTTTAGAGCTAAGGCACTAGCCTGCTCAACTCAGAGAGGGATCTCTCATGTCACTTAATACATCTATGGAAATCAATGGCTAGAATTGGTTTGTTTTGGGGTTTTAATAAAGTTGTTGATGAGCTGAAGATGACCTTTGGGCTATGGGGACAAGAATGTAGGATGCATTTCCAAATCATGAAAACAATCCAGAGGAAAAGGATAAATGAGGAATGAACTTATGAGTTTATGCTTGAAAATGTTAGATGGTATCAAAAGAAAATAAACACAACTATTATCAGAACATTATAGTAATTAATTTTGAAATGGTTTAGAAGAGATGAACATCGTCTAAATTGTCAAGCCGAGAGCATCGAATAATGAATTATGGACTTTTAGTTTCTCAATTTAGACATAAGAAATCAAAATGAATATATAGTATAACAAGAATCACATACTATGAGAGAAAACGAGACTCATAACACCGCCAATTAGAATATTTTCATAAGAAGTCCCAAAATCTGCCTCCACCCATGTGTTCATTCGATCCCCAGAGATTTATAAATTTTTCCTGCACAGAGGGAAGGCTCCTCTTTTCTTCATCATTCTATACTTGTGAGGCCAAGCATATATAGAGGAATTTCATATGGAATTTAAAACGTTTTGACTTCCTCATAATTCTAAAAATAGATATGAGTTACAAAAAGGAAGAACAGTTGCATTATTTAAAGGGACCATTAGTAATTGGTCTATCATATCAGGACTCCCTTCTCTTAAGTGGACATCTATCCAAAACTATCTGAAATACACCAAAATGTTACCTGAGGATTCGCCTCAGCTTGGCGATTTCCTCCTCCAGGTTACTCCACCAATCGGAATTTTCCCTGATGCTCTCTATCATATTGGTTTTGGCCTCTGATTTCCTCCTTTTTCTCCTCCTCTTCTTTATGGCTGGGTGGCAGGTGTTGTCTGCATGTTCATTTATGACAAGATCCCTTATAACGGGGTTTAATCTTACTCCTGACTCTGTCTCAATTTTAGGTTCGGTATGAAATTTAGTCACCTGCATCTGCAAGAACCATCTTTCATTCTTACTTATTGACCTTCCTGGTACCTTAGCTGAGAACCCAATTGCACCAGACGTCGTTTGACGGATATTATCCATACTTTCCAAACTTCTCAGAGACCTTGATTTGGCCACCCTTTGGGTTTACAGAATTCAGGAGCATAGGTCGAGCTTGTTTTTCTTATGCATAAGATGACAATTTCCCAGAATAGGATAAAATGATTCATATCTGAGATTTTTATGTTCTGTGTACTTTGCTCATGAATTACTGTCACAGTACCTTGGTGTGCCATGCTTCATCAATCCACTTCGAATGATGACCCTCAAGTTAGTTATGTGTCTATGTCCTTTTGGTATGTCATACGGGAAAGTACCTGGACCGGTGATGTGAGGTGATCTGACCAACGACCATCTTCCCCGCGAGCTATTGACATGACGTTTTGAAACACATGAAATTAGGGCCATAGGAAAAGTGGTTTCGAGCAATTTTTCATCTCCACCGATGCGTGTGTAAGAGAACCAGACATTCCCTGTCAAAACTAGAGTAGTTTTCCCTGGTCTGCCTTTGCGATGTTAAGTTTCATGCTATTTGTTTGTCTGATGTAGGCTTCAACCGTAGATATGAGATTCTTAAAGATCGATGGCCCGTCGAGCTACTCCCTTCCCACTTCCTCTACATTTGTTCACATGTCATGGAATATAGCCGAGCACCCTAAACTATCGCGCCTCTACTATGGTATAGCATCTCGCTAAACTTCATAACTTTTTAGATCCCGATAAACATTGTTAGGGTGATAACATTGGCTCCAACTGGGGATGCTATCCTCACAACGAGGTAGCAAAGAAATCATATACCCAATTCCTAATCCATGGAGTTTTCCCCCAAAACATGTGTGTGTCCTGCTCCTACCCAGCTCTGTGCACTGCTTGCAATTGCATGGGGGACGTCTGAGTGCATTATTGAAAACTGACTACATCTAGTGCTAGAAAACTCAAAATGGAAAAATGCTTGACCGAAAAGATTATTTTCACATCCCTACCTACTCTAAAACTGTTGGGATGACTACTCACTCAGGTGATGCTAAAGTGCCAATGCATCCAATCAAGCAATTGGTTTCCTAATTTTCCTTTCACATTTTTTTCAAGCTGGTAGAAAAACGTAAAGGATGGCGGCTAAAAAAACAAATTGAATCCAAAATTTGAGCTTATGAATGAAGAAAATTCATCCTTCACTGAAGGCTATAATAGGATGGCCATCGGATCTTGAAAATCATGAAAAATCATCTCTCCCTGATGAGCAAAAACTGAAAGGCAAGTATCTTTCATCAGTGTTAGTTGTTTTTTCTCTATTTCTTTTGTTTTGAGAACATCTTCGAATGAAATGGCGATGATAGGTTTGTATGCTTGGCCATGCATATCAACAAAAATATTCATATATTATTGAACATGTTCAAATATGATAGCCATATAATATGCAAAAAGGTTATCCTCTTGTTCATCAAACAACTCTGATGTGGTTTCATTAAATTTCTAGAAATTTGTTTGAGGACAACCACTTTGACTTTCCAGTGAATAAATAGAAATAAGTTCCTTCTCATGCACTACTTCACAGTCTAGAGCTCCCATGGATGGATTTTCAAAATCCTGATTTTCAAATGACTTGAATAAAACCATTGCCTCTTCATTATCTTTTTGTGTTTCTGATGGACAAATGGCATACACTGCTTCATCTATGCCATTTGTTTCTTTATTGCTGGAAACTTCCATAGATGAAATTTCATAACCTTCATCCATTTCTATGTTGATTAAAAATTTAACCATGATGTCATTCTCAAGGGAAGAGAAAATACTCTGAAATACCTTTTCACATTGAGAATCCATACTGATTTTGGGATGGAGAAAATGACCTTGAACAATACTTTCTGGAGCAACTTCTTCTTCCTTTTCAGGTTGATAGCTAAACATAGACTGCAATTTTGAGTTGACATGACCCTTTATGTGATTGTCCATATAATTATCATCACCACTCCATGCATGTTTGGAGGATCCTTGTCCTGAGATACTACAAATATTTTTCTTCAATAATTCAAAAGAAGCAAAACATAATGGTAGGGTTCTCCTACCTAATTTGAAACCGTCTTCAATTTCATTGCCAGCATATGGTTGTATTTAAGTGCAAGCAATAGGGTATCCAAGTGCATGAAAAGAATGTTGCAACATATTTCCATTCTTCTCCATTGATCTAGCGTGGATTTACATAAGCACATATTCTTTTTCTTCAATGATGATTTTAGGATTTTCTTTCAGCAATTTGAAAGAAGAAAAGCATAGAGGTATGGAATTCCCTTCAGCCGATTCAATACTTTCTTCTTTGTAATTGTGATATGCAACTTGATTAATTTCATTATACTACTGAAAAGGAACATTTTCTGGTAGAGAAAATGTGGTTGATTGTTCCAGGGGGTCAACATCGTAATCATCATATTCATCATATATAGGCAAATCATTAACATATGCCATGTCATCTAACAAGAACAAACTTAGCACATCAACCTATTCTTCAACAAGATTCTTTTCACACTCATATTCTTGACTATCTACAAATGAGTACATAAAACGATCAGCCCTCTGCTCATCATGGAATGGATCAACACCTCCTCTTTCTACAAGTGGAATCTATTTTTTTGCAAAATAATTAGCATTGGAAACTTCAAGAGGACCCATGATATTGTCAATTCTATGCTCAAGATTCCAATCAACTATTTTCTGTTCATTTTCACTTTCATGTCCTTGAACATTCAACCCCTCATTTTGGGTTTGTTTACATACTTGGATGTTGTGTTGAATGTCCTGAGAATCACTAAACATTTTTTGTAAGGACCCAGGTCTTCTTTCCATCAGGAGGAAATAAAAATCTGGATGAAGAGCAGTTGCGTAATGGAGCATGGCAACAACTTTAGAGGGTTGAATTTCTTTGGACAAATTATAATAGATGCTATAGAAATTTATACTGAATACATAAATAAATTTATTGTTGCGTCTTTTCAAGGATTAAAACTCAGTGAGTTGTAGCTCTAAGGATTTCTCCTTGCCCCAAAATTAAAAAAAAAAGCTTCTTCAGTTCCACCCATGACCTGATGGTTTCTGGGTGTAAGTGTTTGAACTAGTGTTTGGTGTCTCCTTTCAAGGATTGACGGAAAACTCTCATACACACATCGTCGTGGTCAATCTCAAATAAATCTATAAATTTCTCAAACCCTTGAATGTGATTTTCAACAGATATGATAGTCGATTCTTCGTCAAACACAGGTAAGAACTCATAGTAATTTGAAGGGAAATCATGAAGGTTTTGGGGTAGCTTTAAGGGTATATATCTATGTCAGGCCTTAGGGGGTGTTGGGCCAAGAAACATGGGAGAGACATTGTTCTAAGTCTCACGGGATTCATCAACTTAGTCATTGTCATTGCATGGCCTAGGTGAATCCTTTTTATCAGAACCAACGACAAGGCAAGGGTATGCATGTGCAACGTATAGAGGAGGAAATATAATTTTAAGTCTTTCATGATCATTATTAAGATACAATAGGTAAAAGAAATTTTGTTTGGAATTTTCAAGGAAGGAGCAGATGCAACTTAAAATGAAAAGTAAAATGATTTGTAAGAGGTCCCATTTTGAGTACCTGTTTTCCCTCACGATGCCCTTCCTTGCCCCTGTCAAGGGGTTTCATCTTTCAGTGAAGTTTCAGTCTTGCGCTTGAAGTATTCAGAGCAGGGTCGCATATTGGAAATTCAGGATTCTTTTATCAGTGGAGTCACCTTCGAACCGAAGTGGAGTTGCCAGAGCAGGGATACAGCCAATGTGTGCCTAAGTGTTTGCCACTCTCAGACCTTAAAACTCAACCATGTCATTCTTCCTAGGGAAAATTTTTAAATTTCATCCTCAGCGATGGCGCCAAAATGTTAGCACTCTGTAAATCCATCCAGATGAATAGACAAATGAAAGAGGTAACTACTTCAACCTAATTTAGAGCTGAGGAACTAGCCTACTCAACTCAGAGAGGGATCTCTTGTGTCACTTAATACATCTATGGAAATCAGTGGCTAGAATTGGTTTGTTTTTGGGTTTTAATAAAGTTGTTGAAGAGTTGAAGATGACCTTTGGGATATGGGGTCAAGAATGTAGGATGAATTTCCAAATCATGAAAATAATCCAGAGGAAAAGGCTAAATGAGGAAGTGACTTCTGATTTTATGCTTGAAAATTTTAGATGGTATAAGAAGAAAAGAAACACACAACTATTATCAGAGCATTATAGTAATGAATTATGAAATGGTCTAGAGGATATGAACATAGTCTAAATCGTCAAGTTGAGAGCATAGAATAATGAATTCTGGACTTTTAGTTTCTCAATTTAGACAAAAGAAAGAAAAATGAAAATACAAAATAACAAGAATCACATACTATGAGAGAAAACGAGACTCATAACACCACCAATTAGAATATTTTCATAAAAATTCCCAAAATCTGCCTCTACACCCATGTATTCATTCCAGCCCCAGAGATTTATAAAGTTTTCCTGCACAGAGGGAAGGCTCCTCTTTTCTCCATCATTATATACTTGTGAGTCTAAGCATATATAGAGGAATTTCATATGGAATTTAAAACATTCCGACTTCCTCATAATTCTAAAATAGATACGAGTTACAAAAAGGAAGAACAATTGAATTATTTAAAGGGACCATTAGTAATTGGTCTGTCATATCAAGACTCCCTTCTCTTAAGCCGACATCTATCCAAAACTATCTGAAATACACCAAAATTTTACCTGAGGGTTCACCTCAACTTGGTGATTTCCTCCTCCAGGGTACTCCATCAATTTGAATTTTCCCCGATGCTCTCTATCATCTCTATTTTGTCCTATGATTTCCTCCTTTTTCTCCTCCTCTTCTTTGTGGTTGGGTGGCAGGTGTTGTCTGTGTGTTCATTTATGACAAGATCCCTTATAACGGGGTTTAATCTTATTCCTGACTCTCTCTCAGTTTCAGGTTCAGTATGAAATTTAGTCGCCTACATCTGCAAGAACCATCTTTCATTCTTACTTATTGACCTTCCTGGTAACTTAGCTAAGAACCCAGTTGTGCCAGACACCATTTGACAGATATTATCCATACTTTCTGAACTTCGCAGAGACCTTAATTTGGCCACCCTTTGGGTTTACAGAATTCAGGAGCACAGGTCGAGCTTGTTTTTCTTACACATAAGATGGCAATTTCCCAGAATAGGATAAAATGATTCATATATGAGATTATGATGTTCTGTGTACTTTTCTCATGAATTACTGTCACAGTACCTTGGTGTGCCATGCTTCATCAATCCACTTTGAATTATGAGCCTCGAGTTAGTTATGCGGTGGCGTCCTTTTGGTATGTCATGCAGCAAAGTACCTGGACTGCTGATGTGAGGTGATGTGACCAACCACCATCTTCCCTGTGAGATATTGACATGGAGTTTTGAAACACATGACATTGGGTCCATAGGAAAAGTGGTTTCGGGCAATCCATCGTCTTCCCTGATGCGTGTGTAAGAGCGCCACGAGTTCCCCATCAAAACCAGAGTCGTTTTCCCCGGTCTGCCTTCGTAATGTTAAGTTTCGTGCTATTTGTTTGTCCAATGTAGGCTTCGACCATAGATCTGAGATTCTTCAAGATCGATGGCCCACCAAGCTACTCCCTTCCCACTTCCTCTAAATTTGTTCACACGCCGCGGAATATAGCCGAGCGCCCTGAACTATCATGCCTCTATTGTGGTATAGTGTCTCGCTAAACTTCAGAAGTTTTTAGATCCCAATAAAAATTGTTAGGGTGATAACACCATACATGGGTGGTTGTTGAGGCTGTGGGTTGTGGTGTGTGGTGTTACCAATCAATCTGTCTCCTAAGTGACACATCCTAGGTTTGTCTTGGATGAATGGCATGGGTCTTGGGGCATGCGAGAGTACCATGTATAGGTATCCTGACTGGGTGTAAATGAGTTTGAATTGTTGGGTATTGCTAATGGATTCTTATTTAGACTGGGGGAAGGAGGCAACCACATCTTTGCCAAGGAGGTAAAAAAGTGATTTGAGGAACCAATTGAGACATTGCTGGGGGGTAGCGTTATCTTTGCAGAGACTACGTCACCGATGCCACTCATGAATGTGGTCAACAATGTGTGTGGAGGAGGTTTCTTTGAATTCTGAGAGTAGTTCAAGGTCATTGTCATGACGAATGGGTAGTTGAAAGAAGGTAAAAAATGCTTTGGCCAAGGATTCAAAGGTTGTGTGGGACCCAGATTTTTCTTCTACATACCACTTGCAGGTTGATGCGCTAGTGAGCGTGCGTTGAAATAACCTCAATCAGATAGAATCGTCCATGATGTTGTTTGAAGAGCACCATAGGTGAAAGGTCATGATATGGTTGGCGGGATCATCTCCTTCTTTTCCTTCAAACTTGGGGATGTCTGAAGGGAGTTTTGTAGGCAATTTAGGCCATGTGGGGTTTGCAATATAGGATCATTGGTGAGTTTAGACAGATCCGGTATGTTGAGGGAAGCCAAGTATGGCCTATGAGGTGGTGGTGGAGGATTAATTACAACCATAGTGTGAGTGTTATGGGTACTTGACCCTTGGAGGGGACTCGGTGGGTTTGTACTTCACCCTTGAGAAGAAGTTGGCCCCCCTCTTTCGTGTAAAGGAGAGCGAGTGGATGGTTGACCTTGGGAAGTGGAACCAAGTAAGGTGGAACCAGACAAAGCTGATCCCAAGACAGTGGCACTCACAGGGGTGTGAGAAGGTGGAGTCGATGATTTGGAAAGACTAGGAAATCCCCCTAGAATAGGAGGGAGATTTAGCAAGTGTCTAGACTGACGGGGGTTTTGTGGGTCCCCTATGATTTCCGACTAGCTGAGTGAATGTGTGCGAATGGTGGTGAGAACAATAAGTAAACAAGAATCTTTGCTACAATTTTTTGAACCTTCACAATATATTTCCCAATTAGATGTAATCAGAAGGGAATCATACATAAAGAAATTTGATAAAGAAGCATATATGTGGATAGATGTATTTTGTTCTTGTCAGAGAACAAATAAAACAAATGCTCGTGTCTTAAAAGACGTAATGTTTTTCCTCTCAAATAACACTGGACCTTCCAATAGCACTTGACAGTGGGGTCTAAAGCCATCAGAAGAGAAACTAGTGAAGGATGAAGTAATCAGTTATAATGAGGGGTAGAGGGGGCATATCCTGAAAGAGCTGGCGATATTTCCCAATAGCCACACAAAATCTGATCAAGGTGCAATTGTAGCCCACAATAGCCACCTGGGTAGATGTCCTAAATTTTGGTCACTAGGTACCTCGGTCAAAGTGCGACATTTAGATTTTCAGCCTCGGAAATGGGTCATGGGCTGGATCCCGTCCAAGAGGTGGGTGCCTCAAGGGGGGACGCACAGAACAACTAGACCCCAACCTTCAACCCTTCATGGGTATCTCCCTACCTTATGGTGTAGGAACACTTGACTTGGAGGATTTCAAAGTTCCCTATTTGTCAACTTCTACTGTTTTGACGATGTGGGAACCAGATAATGGGGAGTTATTTGGATGCCTATCCCCGAGATCCTACCTAGACTAAAATTTTTATTTTGGTACCTCCTATCGAGGAAAACTTAGTGAGTTTTTAGAAATATTTTAGGTGTGGTTGTTTGAGAGATTGGGGGTGTGAACCAATCTCGTTGAAATTAAGTGGGAGTGGATAGTCTTGTAAAGAAAAGGGTGGGGCATTTTGGAATCCCAAATGGAGGAAACTTACTTCAACCTCCACAATTTATAGATAAGACTATGTGAGTGATTGGTGGACTTTGTGTGTGAACAACTGAAAGTGTGCCAATTTTTTAATAGTTTAGGTGTCACCTTGCAGCATGTGGACTTCGCTTGGTCCTTACAAGTCTTGATTACCTAAGTTACTATGTGTCATTGGTACAGCCTTGTGGAATTTTAAAGTCCTTAGGAGACTAGCATGCAGACATGTGGGTCCTTACTATTCCTTTAACTCCCTATTGTGATTTATTTCTAAGAAAGATTTGACACTATCCTAGATTGTGCACATGTGGGCATGTATGGGCCCACTACAAAACCTTTAAACTTACCTAGTGATTTAATCTAAGAAATTAAATTTCAACATTATCTTATCTTTGTAGCATGTGGGCATGTATGGACCCTTACAATCTTAAGATGTGTTTGAAAAATAAACTAAGAGGAGTGTCGAGGGGGTTGTTGTCCTCTCCTAAAGATTATGTCTTTTTAAGGGAGATGAAATTGTCCCTCAACCTCTTTTTGATTCTCAAGATCACTTTGGAGTGTGAGAGAAGAGCATACTCAATGATTGATATCTAAGTTTTGGTCCCAATGCAAGTTTTATATGTGATGTAGAATGATTCCCACTTAACCTTTAATCAAAGCAAGCCATCCATGTGGAAACATGAAAACAAAAACAGGAAAAAATTATGATTTTAACCCCCTAAGTACCTATGTTTTGACTAATCCCTTTATATGGAGAGGGAATGTAAGTGTGGTGCAGATTACAATATGCATGAAATCAATTTTAAGAAGGCTTTGGGCCCTCCACAGATCACAAAAAGCTTACAATGTGTATTTTTCAGCACAGGTGCACGGGTCTCAGAATAGACAGAGGTGCTTTGAGCACCGATGCATGAACTAAAAGAGACTTATGAGAGAAGATGCATGGAAGGCGCTGAGTAATACAGTGTTTTTGGCGCACGATGCACGACTATGGGCTGATAAACCCATGCACACCTATCACACGGTCGTGAAGAAAATTCCAGATGAAATTCCTTCAACTTAGCTTTGAATTCAACTTACTGTAGGTCGGTTTGGGCCGGTTATTGTACCTACAGGTTAAATAAACAGAAATAAGAGCTAAAATAACCCAAATGGGGTAGCAAATTGATACCTTTCCCTAATGGAGTCGCCAATCTATTGCGCCTCTTTTGTCACCTAAATGAGAAAAATAGAGGTTCTTACAAGCCTAGTTGGCCCTTGGGTTAGCTAGGAATGACAGCAGTAGAGGAAAGAGTTAGAAGTGTAAAACATAAAAGATAAGAAAATAATTAAACTAAGAATGATAAAAACAATTAAACTATAGAGCATAAGGACATAAGGACAAGAAATAAACAAGACTCATGCCACCAATGGAAAGGATTGTATTAGTGGAAAGAAAACACCAAAAAGAAAGGGAGACTTTGGGTCCCCTCTTCCTCCAAGGGAGGTCTCTTGGACCCCCAAATATTGAGCTCGTCTTACAAATGAGGAACTAGAATGAAATGGTGAAGAGAATCCAAAGCACATTCAATCTAGAGGTGATATGAATGGCTAAGTGCAATGGTGCTATCATGCTCTTGATGAGGAAAGAGGATCGTCCAAGAGAATATCAGAAGCATAACAATACAAATGAATTCCTCTTCTCATGTAGTGCACCCATGGCCTCTTTTTATAGCATAAATTTGAGGTATTATTCAACCAGATTTTAGTGTGAACAAGGGGATATTTAGGGTACCTTTAGGTCTTTGCCCAGCCACCCAGCTAGATTCAATCGAGATTTGGATGCCAAATCGACTTGGAAGCTAAACCAGAAGTGGGTGGGAGGCCGACCAACATCATAAATGCACCTTTATGAGGTGTGCGTGGCATTTTGCATCAACATTTGCGCATCGAGCGCATGTGCACTTTTCGGGCATTTTTGACTGGCGCACATGCGCGTGCTTCCTGTATGTCCTTAGCGCATGCTGATTTTATAGCTGGTTATATAGTTTTGGACCTTTTGGAAATTCTGTTTTGGTCATTTTTAGTCCATGGGTGAACTAATAGCTGTTTGAAGATGTTGGATTCCTGTAACCATTTGTAGACGAAATTTCAGTGATAACAATAATTATTTAAGAATGTGCTGTGTCTCACCCCCACAACAACCCATTTTTGTAGAAAATGGGTTCCCCCTGTTCCAAAATTTTCTTCAAGGCACTACTCTTTACTCACCTGATAATTTTTTACCTACAACCTCAATCCTGTGCATATGGCCATCTAAAACAAAATGAATAAGATTTTTTGTAGCCTTCAAGTTCATAATGTTGGACCATTGGTACATTGTCATTCAGGATTTACCCTGTCTCTTGTTTTTCACTCATTCTTATTCTCATTATTTCATCATTGTGCCTTCCTCCCAATATATGTTTCATTCATTTACAAATCCTAATGATGATGCATCATAACATAGTTTTCGGGAGAAAACATTGGTCGAAACAATTTCTCATGTGTTCATCTCATATCATCGATGACAATGCACCCCTTCTTGCAAATCCATGTCATAATCCAAGAGGGTCGATGAGATTGGATATTGTATCCATGTCAACATTATTACTCGTATGGGTCACATCTCTTGGTATTTTCATAAGACCACCCTCGTACCCACACATGGCACACGTTTCTTGGATGGTCTTTTTCTGTAAAACTTTATTGTCGTTAGTAAAACTCTAAGCACACATATGTTATTTCACTACACATCGTCGATGACTATGTTGTTCTTCAGATCATCGAAGACCAAAACTCTAGTCCATCCTATAGTTGAGATCAACTTAAAAATCATTGAATCATTTCATGACCATTCATCTCATTTTTATCCTCTACTTGGCCCACACAGTTACTTAACTTCTTATCACTATAATATAGAATAAAATTTGCATTGAGTGTTTCAATTTTGGAGCATTAAAATTTATTACAAATCGTTAAGTATTCTCATTAAGATGTAATGATGTGTTTGATAGTTGTCATCATCATAGGATCACTCACGATTGTGTTCAACATAGCTTACCACCATAAATTTCCAATGATGACAACCTATCTATGATATTATTCTCATAAGTTCCCACTCTTCCGATGATTTAGTTAATGGTCATAACCTATGCACCACCCATGACTACATTCATTTCACCGCATACTCCTCCGATCGATTTTAAGTTGTAATGCACTTATTTATTAGTTGCATTCAAGAATGTAGGTAATTTGGAAATGTTTAAATTCTATCGAAATTTAATCTTTTTATCACTATTCTACATCCTTACTAAGGAAAATAGTCACTATAGAGATGAAGGTTAGACATCTTGTTATGTTTATTCATGGCTCTGGTCCACGAGTAAGTACATTCACATTATTGCATAATTTTTTATCTATATCAATTTTTTCTATCCCTTAATCTCTCAATTTTGTCTTAATGCAGTTGGTTTCTAAAAAAATTCACAGATGTTGATGAGAAAGGGAAAAATCAACACCTCCAATATGCCTGTTCTTGTCTTTGTCCCATAATATTTCAATGTTGTTAATACAAACAACCATGATGATATGGAACACTACCTTATTTATGTTGATATTTTGGATATGTTCCAGAATGAAAGGTATCCATCCGATGACTTAAACATCGATGAATACAATAACATTCTCAAAAGAGGCATTCACATGATATTTTCTTGCCCAAATCTATTCCCTTACAATGACGATGTCAGGTGGTGCTTTACGTATCTTCAGAGCAATACAGGATTAATATTCAATAATTTGGGTCTCACCATTTTGTCACTCAAAGTAGAGGATGTCCAAGTAATATAAAAGACTTTGGAACCCATAGTTTTTATGAATAAGTCATTCCTATATGATTTTGGGGTCGAGCACGAAGATTTCAAATCACTAATGGAAGACTGGTTCTATGATGAAGAATGGCCGGTGAAAAATGGGGAAAGGAATTTCCTTGCATGATACTTGAAAATCCCTTACAAAATATTAAACACAATGATATGCAGACACTATGGCAAGGAAACGAGCACCCATTTCAGAATGTAATGGTTTCCCATGTATTACTTAGTGGTCTAGAAGGGACAAGCTTTCAATTGAGAAAGCATTATATCTTTCAGCATAGTGAACTGGGTTTAATACACCAAAGGTATGAAAATACCTGGCTTCTACATGTCTTCATATCTCATAGATTTCATTTTTTCAGCCAATTCATTACCTATTTTCAATTGGGCTTGGACCCCAGATCATGGCCCCATCCATTTATAGTGTTATTAATAATGGGAGGTCAATTGTAAAGAACATTTTTATGATATCTATGATAATTTCATTTCCCCTTTACAGAAGGCCATCTTCAGTCTTTTCCCACATAGGATTTCTTCAGGTGCCATCAAGGCCCTAAGGGGAATTAGAGACTGGTATATGAAGAGATACTATACCTTTTTCAGGATTTTTGGGGCCACAAGGCCTCCACACTTTATTTTGATGTATGTTCCTAATAAGTTACTAGGAAAATAAATAAAATATCAAACTGTAGAGAAAGGAGCCACTGCTTACCTTTCAGAAAAGAGAAAAAAGTACTGGCCTATATTTCCCCTCCATATAAGCTCATTTTCCCTACAGAACAAAAATAAAGAATAAAAGGAAGTGAAAAATATATATGCATTGTGTCTTTGTACCAGATATCCTAAATCTCATGATCTTCAAAATGTGTTTTATGAACACATGAAGGTTGTTAGACTATCTCCTCAGATTATGCATGAATCAAGGTTTGATGAGGATGTATTTCAGGGAGAGGTAGTGGAAAGGATTACCACCTAAGCAACCCATGAAAAGCTAAAAAATGAAGAAGAACAAGATAGATCCCTTAGGATAGAGAAGTTCAAATAACTACTCCTCAAAGATAAAGAAAGACTAAAGTTGGAGGAAGACAAAAGGAGGGAAAAAGAGGTAGAACTAGCTAGGAAAGTTCAAGAGACTGAAGATAAATACCAATTGATGAATATAAAGGAAGCTGAGGAGATATAGGCTGAACTGGAAAAAACCAAAACTACAAACCTTTCCTTAGGATAAAGTAGTTCGGGAAGAGAATGAACAATGAACCCAAAACAAATGGCCCTGGCTGCATAGGAAAAGTCCAAGAGAAAGGAAGAAGAAGAGAAAAGAAAGGATTTCAAAGCCAAATAAGATAGAACCACATCCAGTACCATTGTTGTGACCTCAAGTATTGACACCAACCTAATCAATACCTCAGCTGAATAATGCACCCCACTGATTTCCATCTCAGGGAGTTTATCACTCACTTGTGAGGGACTTGGTTTTGAATACATAGTAGTCCCTATGGGTGATTAATACTATATCCATAAGACGAGATAAATTGAGAAAAGAACCGCAAAGAGAAAAAGAGGAAAAGATGATGTAATATAGGAAACTCCTGAAAGAACCATCAAATGGAAAGTTGGACTGCACTTGAAGGATAATGTATTACATGTATCCTCGACACTTAGAACTTTTTCTAGTGTGAACATTATGTTGGTCCATAAGATCGAAGGATAACTATATGTTGCAAAATCCAAGATCATTGAGTTGGAGGCAACCCTAGAAAACATCAAAGAGACCATGGCTAGTGAATATAGGAGGGAAACCAAACAAAGGGAGAATATTCATAAAGAGGAGGTGGAAAGACAACTTCAGATCTAGGACAAAGAGATGGAGGCAAAATTCAGCAAAAAAATCACCCTCAATGAAAGGGTTCATCTACATAAGGTAGAAAAAATCATAACTACGCATAACTAGGAATCCATGCAAGTTAAAACAGAACTATATGAAATGAGATATTTCAATGACATAAGTGAAGAGGAAGTTATGAGACTACAATAGGACAATGATGTCCTAAATAAGCCAGTAGAAGAAATCCAAAACCAAATGGTTTATCTGGAAGCTATAAAAATAGAGTCTATTGAAAAGAATGAATAACTTTGGAACTCACATAAAATATTCTTCTATGCTCTAAGAAAAATATTGAAGGTCAAATACGATCAAGAAGAACTAAGTGTACAGGTAAAATAAATGCATGAAAAATATAAAAAATCCCTTGAAGCCTACATTCGGGTTACAGAATGGAAAGGTGTCCAACAAAGATTTTATAAGACCCTACCTATGTACTCATACAAGAAGAGTATCCAAGATAATTGACTCTTGAGTGCAGGGATAAAACATATTGTAGATATACAAAGAACATAGGAATAGGTCGTCACAATGAGCAAAGAGCTACGAAAGTCCACAGATGACCTACTAACACAATTCATAATGGATCCTTTGGGGGATATTGAAAAGGAGTCATCGACCTAATAAATGTTTTAATATGTTGAGAACAAAATGAACCTCAGTGTAAAATCCATTGAGGAAATTGGAGAAATCAATGCAGAGGTTATAAAAGAAATATTAATACAACTTGACATCTTTTTCTCACTAACTCAAGATTCCACGGGACATGTTGAGCAAAGATTGAATATGGAAATCATCATGCCCATTTGCAATGGAGAGACAGACCTTGAAATAATGTGGCTACACCATGTGGACAATATACTTGATGACTTCGATACCTGGAAGGCCTTCGTAAATGAAAAATTGTAACTGCCAAAGCTCACCTAATGATCCCATTGTAACTGAATGCTTGCAGTATAATCCTTTCCCTCGTAATTATTTTCATTTCTTAGTTAGGAAAGGGAACTGAAGCATCTCTTCAGGACCCCAACCACTCGTAAGTTAGAGGAATGTGAAAATTTTATATCTGTTCTCTATAAATTAGATGAAGAAAAAAGGAAGAGAGATTTTGGATGTAGCGGAATATTATTTTTATTATAATTTAATTTGAACCTGAGAAAATTTTGAAGATTGTGGTGTCAATGTGTATGAATGAGACTATTCTATTTATGCATGTTTATTTCTATAGAGTATGAATGTTGGTTTATGAATTAATTCTGAATTAGTTTTCATATGTTTACAATTTCCATAATTTTCACTTTGAGTACATTGACAATGTGATGTAGTTAGTTAATCAACTATTTGTTTCTAACTGGTTATGTTGTTAATATTTTATGTTACTTGAATATTTGAATTACTTCTGTAAAAATAATACAAATATTTTGTTGTACTTACCTTCTATTTTTCTCCTAATCAGGATAGGTTAGCATAGAGTAAAATAGGAATGCATCTTAGAACTGTAATTAATCATATTAGTTTAGAAGTAGTTCTTTATAATTTTTATTCATCTGAGAACCTTCGGTTCTCATATTCATATTTATATAGTATATTAGTTATATTGGTAACCAAGCCAAAATTTGGTTAGAAATTCCATCCCAAATGAGATTGGGTCTAATTGGGACTTGTCATTGGGTGTTCTCCCTCATCTGATTTATAGAGTATTCAGACCTATGAACATAAATGGTGCTAAAAGGAGGGGCATAGAACTGAATGGATGAAAAGAGAAATACAAACCCTTCCCATTCTATTCCACAAGTTATCACTTCATTATCCAATGATTCCCACACACCTTGTTTTGAATACACTACACTTCCCTCATCATTTGTTGTGAATATACCTGCTCAGGTCAGTACTCGATGTATTTCCACTCACCCCGATTCCTCATTCTCTTCGCCTCAACCCTACATATTATCCCTCCCAGAGGTTAAGACCATTCTGAGGCAATCCTAGGAACATTTAAATTGTTCCTTAACTAGACAATTGATTAGACAGATGGGGTATATTCCCATTGACTATTCATTACCTTAGGTGCAGGAAGATCCCTAATTCATTGATACTTACACATATCAATAAAATCCCTCTATAGGAATCCCTATATATCACGTACCTCAGGACACACCAGGATTTTGTTGATGGGCGAAAATGTTTGTCCGTCAATTGAGAGAGTGGAACCGGTCCGAGGTTGTCTAATAACCCAAGCCGTTTGGAATGAACCACCCTGACGGGTTTAACGGCTCCGTTGGCCGCTCTAAGGTCCTAAGAAAACCAAAGAGAAAACTAATCTAACTAAAAAAAATAAAACAAACTAAAACTAACTAAAACAAACTAACTAAAACTAAATACAAGAAACTAAACTAACTAACAAACTAATACACTAATCTAATTAAAACAAAACTACTAAAATTAAATATAAACTACTCTAACTATTCTATATACAAACTACTAATTACTATACTAACTCTAATAATTAACTATCTAATTACCAATTGAATTACAACTTATTCACAAATATACATTATCTACAACTTGCAGATTTGAATAAAACCTGTAAAAATCATTTTGTTTTCTGCCCTAAGATAGCTAGAGATATATTTTTGATTTTAGGATTTTATGAAAAAGAAATAAAACTTATTGAAATTAAAAAATCTAATATATTTACTGAAATTAAACAATCTAATATATTAATTCTACCTATAAATCTAACTAAACTGATATCTGAATAAAACTACTAATATGAAAAACTGACCTGGAAACGCTCCTAATTTGCCCTGTGTGTGATGACTTTGAAGCTGGTCGGAGGAAGTAAACTCGCACCGGTTAATCCAAAAGATTCTCGTAAACAATAAGCTGCGCTGCTCTTTGAGTTGTTAACAGGACAAACAAGACATAAAAAATCATAACAACTATATGATTTATAAATCCTTGCAATAAGAGAAACCTGTTATGCAAAAACTTATATTTAATAATTCAACTCATGAAGAAGAGAAATCTATCGTTCACAAACTGAACTAAGCAATTGCTATGTTTTTCAAATACTTAGAAGAAATCAGATATGGATTACAATTATTAAATTATATCATTTGGAAATGATTAAGATAGCTAAAGTAGTCATTAACCAAATACAAATTGATATACACAACATGAAACAAAATATTGATATAATGAGAAGCT
>SNQJ01S0096246.1:32962-50088 GCA_010110895.2 Picea sitchensis
AACTAAAACTAAATACAAGAAACTAAACTAACTAACAAACTAATACACTAATCTAATTAAAACAAAACTACTAAAATTAAATATAAACTACTCTAACTATTCTATATACAAACTACTAATTACTATACTAACTCTAATAATTAGCTATCTAATTACCAATTGAATTACAACTTATTCACAAATATACATTATCTACAACTTGCAGATTTGAATAAAACCTGTGAAAATCATTTTGTTTTCTACCCTAAGACAGCTAGAGATATATTTTTGATTTTAGGATTTTATGAAAAAGAAATAAAACTTACTGAAATTAAACGATCTAATATATTTACTGAAATTAAACAATCTAATATATTAATTCTACCTATAAATCTAACTAAACTGATATCTGAATAAAACTACTAATATGACAAATTGACCTGGAAACGCTCCTAATTTTCCCTGTGTGTGATGACTTCGAACCTGGTCGGAGGAAGTAAACTCGCACCGGTTAATCCAAAATCTTCTCATAAACAATTAGCTGCGCTGCTCTTTGAGTTGTTAACAGGACAAACAAGACATAAAAAATCATAACAACTATATGATTTATAAATCTCTGCAATAAGGGAAACCTGTTATGCAAAAAATTATATTTAATAATTCAACTCATGAAGAAGAGAAATCTGTCGTTCACAAACTGAACTAAGAAATTGCTATGTTTTTCAAATACTTAGAAGAAATCAGATATGGATTACAATTATTAAATTATATCATTTGCAAATGATTAAGATAGATAAAGTAGTCATTAACCAAATACAAATTGATATACACAACATGAAACAAAATATTGATATAATGAGAAGCTAAAGCTGTAACAAAACACCAAATTCCGCCTCAATCTGTATTAAAACTCCATATCCTTGTTCTCCCACGAATGAGGATGAACATTATTACAAAAATGATAGGTATTTATAAGTCTCTCCACAGGGTAAAACCTCCCTGTGGATAATATCAAACTGTTTTACATAATCTAGGAGATATCCCAAAATCAACTAAACTAGGAAACTAAAATGCAAGTGAAATATTTCAAATATCCCCTAACTGCTCATCAAATCCACTGCAATTTTGAATTCATCTGCAATAGACCAAAAATAACAAGTTAGAAAGATATTTTATTAACAAAACAATAAAAATCTAATCCTATTGACTTAGCTACAAAATCATCTGATTCTGTAGCTAGTCTAAAATAGCACACAGGATCAAATAGAAATCAAATCAAATCTCTTTAAAATAATCCAAACCAATTTTCTTTTAATAAACATTAAAAATGAATCACTAATGATTCAAATGATTTCATCATTCAAATTAAACAAAATCAAAAGTGATTCAATCGAAAACAGGGCTAAGAATACTCTATTTTTCTTTTACCATAAAATTGGGTCAAGACTGTTTCATATCCAATGAAATCAATAATGAGTGATATTGTATGTGATATAATCTAATCCAGCACATCAATCATTCACTTGTTATAGCTATAATGATATAACAACAAATTCATATCATTCAATCAAATGTAAAGATAGAAAGACTGTTTCGATTATGTTCAAATGAAATCAGTATCAACCCAACGAATTTCGTGATTGAGCTTTACACAGTCAACAAACAGGATCGATAAATCATGATCGCAATCTTAAAAGAACTAATAGAGGTTATAATTATCAGCTGGGCAAATAATCAAATCACGACTAAGTTTAGTTATAGAAACAAATCGTGAACCTGGATATAGTCACTTTCGTTCCTCAAATTAAATTTAAACAGTATACTCAATACAATATGAATCGAACTGATAACATGGTGGAGTAAACCAACGCGAATCAACCGGCTGGGTATAACTGTTATGATTAGTATCTATTCACGATTTGGGTGCATATAAACAGAAACATATTGAACATAATCCAAATTGTATCCCTGTTGGTCAAAAATCATATGGAACATAAAACCGCAACGGTTAACCATTATTGCCAATCATATCGTATACATTATAACCAATTCGAATCGAAACTTGATTGTGTTCAAAATTGAAATATGAGAAACAACTTGTGTTTAGAATAAATACAAATGACTTCAATTGACAGTAGAGTATCCAATTTAAGCTAAATCAAACCAATCAAATCCATACCACAATCAATCAAATCGAAGAAAATCCAATCGAAGCTAAACTGGGAAAACCAAATTCGATTAATCAAAACAAAACTATGTACATAATGCATATAATGTGACAGAGAAAATCTAAGTTGTAATCAGAGCTATTTGCAAGAATTCAAATTCGTTATATAAACAAGTGATAGAACATACCAGTAAGGCTGCTCAAACTATGCCAATTTTGAATTCACGACCGCTATAGCGGATTCCACATTTTTAAACAAAATAGAGCCTGTCGTCCTCTGTTTCTTATCAGTGGCTTGCAACTTAGCCTTTTGACTGGTAAGCCGTGCAACCTAGTCCTCCAAAGAGTGAATTCTTGACTGTAGCATAGGCACATCATTAAAATACCTCTCTAACCACGAGCTACATTGATCAAAGGGTGGCACTGTAGGTTGAGGCAGAGTAGGAGAGGGTTTGGATGAATGACCGGGGGTTTCACAAGGCAGCTTAATGCCTGGGTAGTTAGGGTCGTTTTGTAGGCAAGGGGGTAGGTTCGACACAAAGTCATACGAGGGTTTGGCACACAAACCTTCCGAATATGGATATTCACTAGCCAGGAAACGCTCCACTTCTGAGTCAGAGTCTTCACTTAACACTATAGGGTCAGGGTTGACAGGAGGTTTTGGCTTGTTCCTCGCCATTCGAGAAATTAAACGGGCATTCTTTATGCCTTTGACATTTGCAGTGGGTTTGACTTTAGGCTTCTTTCCCCCAAGCTTAACAGTCTCGACATCCTTGGTCACAGAGTGGGGTAGGTCGATAGGTGAGTCAGGTAAGGCTTTAGGTAACAGAATACTGTAGGGTACCGGGGGTACAGTCTTGTCTTCGCTCACCACAAGTTTGTCAACCTGTGGTGGGTTCGAATCCGCAAAATCATTGCGAGCAAGGAAATCGTTCCAACAGTCTCCATGTAACCCCAAATGACAGACAACAATCATTTTAACCAGCCCATAGTGAAAAAGGCTATTATTAGCCTAGTTCCTTTTATATTTCTTAGACATTTTGAACGGGATTCTATGCAAATAATACGACATATTGAGCTGATAACCCATAAAAACCATAAGCAAACGAAGGTGGTGTAAGAAAACAAACCCGTACCGACCCTCATAGGTGATAAACTGTTTGATAATCATCAACAACTCATGCCAGCGCTGTTTCAACATGGTCACGGGTAAACCTTTGTCATAGGAGCTAACCTTACGCGATTGGAAAAGAAGTGTCCAAGGGACCTCTTCCACTTTGCAATTCTTGGACCATCGTTGTCCAGTGACAGGCAAACCCGTAGCAAGACTTACAAACTGCTCGTCAATTTGCAATTGAACATCGCTGACCTTGGCTCGATAGCCATCAAAGGTCAATGCGAATTGTCAGGCAACACAGAGGTTAAAACCATCAAATTTATATATGAACGGGAGCCACCCATTGTCCTCGAGGTCACTACGGGCACTGTCGAACATCAATAGACCTGGCTACCATTCGGTTCAGCCCACACGACTGGAGCCATGGTGCGAGCACATGGTAAGGGTTTGGTTCGAAAACACCAGCACACAGGAGTAGAGTCATTCGGTCTAACCACTATGAACGATCAAAGGGGAAGCATTAATGTGCGCATGCGAGGGTGGTGGAATCACTTACCGCCATGCAAAATAGTAATGGCAAAGTACAACCGACGAATTAACCTTCTGTTCAATCAATCATAGCATAGTTTAAAACCTTCTCATTCGGCCAACCATAAAAATAAAATGATGAATGATATGCCAATGCGCCATTAACCATAATCTTTCAAACCATGAATATTCAATGTGAAATCAATCCCAAAAGTTGAACATGCGCCATTGCATAAATGTGTAATCAAACATTTTAAAACATTGTGACAATCGATTTCATAAAATTGACAAGCCAAGAGCTATAAAAATTTAACATAAGGATCACATTATATATATAAAAACAAAAATAAACCATGAACCCTATGTAATTCAACGACTAGGCAAGTCTCAAAAACATAAATTTTCATGCTCAATGCCTTACCAGTTTAATAAAATCCAGTTTCGCAATCAATATAAAAATGTCCAAATAGGCATAGTTCGAAAATCCTTTCAGCCACTTAATGATAAACCAAAGGTAAGTGCCACTCAAAATATCAATGAAAAGATCATGACAGTTCAAATAACGATGGAGGAGTTTTCACGCTTACAGTCGTGAAAACTAAAATGGAGACCAATTTGCAAATGTCGCAAGGAATGAAAATATCGTCTATTTGGAAAATGCGATGACAATTTGAAGTTTAGAAGACATAGGTGTAGGCAGCTTATAGGGAAATGGAAAAAATTGAATTGGCTGCCAACAGATTTAAAGAGACATATGATTTTGACCTTGAACATTACATACTAGCTGGTGGTTCCAAGGGAATACCTCCCTCTCGTCTTGAATTCCCATCTTGCACATCAAGGAACGAGTTTGAAGAAGACTCCAAGGAAGAAAAGGAACACAAAATTGAGCCTGAAAATAACCCACTTATGATAATCATGTACCAACCTCCAAACATGGATAGGGATAATGTTAATCAAAATGCTCTTCCCTATCATCCTTTGTTGGTTCCTGATGCATTCATTGTACCAGGAGTTGTGAATTCCATGCCTAGAAATCCTGAGAAATTTCTACCAAAATTTGACCCTGATAGAAAATACTCGGCAGAGGACCGCATTAAGAAATTATTACTTTCAATAAGACTCCAAAGAATTAGGCACAAAGATGTCACCTGTCAATTGTTCCCACTCACATTTGAGAACAAAGCCTCTACATGGTTCTTCTCTTTAGAGGAAGCATCTATACCTAATAGAGAACTTTCAAAACTATCTTCCTTAGAAATTTTGGAGAAAACAAAACACCAACAACTCTTGTCCTAGAAAAGTCAAGATTCAAAATGGATTCTAAAGAATCGATGAATGATTACAACCAATGTTTCCTTAATCTATTGAGGTGTATCCCTTGAGACTCCAAACTTGATGAAGACATTTCCATCGAATTCTTTACCTCTGGTTTGCTTATGTCCATGGGAATATTTGTTAATAATCTTGAAAAATCCACCCTTGAAGAAGACTTCCAGGATGCCCTTAAAGTTGAAAAGAACATGATGATTTTAAAAGGAAATCCTGGGGAACAATCATCCAAGGACAAAGTTAAAAGTAAATAAAGTGTGTCCAAATCCCAATAAGAGAAGAATAATTCTTATTCCATGGACATTGAGTCTCTTTAGAGTATTGTTAAGAAACTCTCCAACGAGCTAATAAATTTGAACAAGAGTAGCAGAGAATGATCTTCTAGCCAAAATAATTTCTTTAGGTTCCATACTAAGAAAGATAAAAACACTCCACCAACTAATAAAACCAATCCTTCTCAAGTATATGGAATTAACATGGAAGATTTTGTCCAAGATTTGAAAACATGGGATAATAATAATAATACTGAAGTCAAGGAATATGAGGATGGGAATAAAGAACAACAAGAACAACCCCAGGAGTCCCAAGAAACCAAAGAACAAGAACTGAATTTTTTCTGGGATATTTTGTATGGAGGGGAGGAAGAAGAAACATAGGAAGTACACATGTTCCAAAATGATGTAACCATAAGAAGTACCAAAAAGAAGACCTTGAATGACACCCAAATCACTACTAATCTTCCTACTCTTTCCACGTCCAATACCAAACATAAATCTTCTTCGGCCAAAACCACTCCCAATCCTTCCAAAACCACACCCGCCAACCAAAAATCATTTGGCCAAGCATCGATACGTAATTATCCATCCATACCCCTAGCCATGTTGAAATATGTTTTCCAAGAAGATATGAAGAAAACTAGAGCCAACATTCCACTTTTCAATCTTATGAAGATTCCAAAAATTCAAGAAATTTTTATTAAAACTATGCAAGGGAAAACTAGCACTGACACTAAAGAAATTAATGTTGGGAAAAAAAGGGGAACGACCAAGACTATCTCTTCTAGAAACAATACTCCATCTAAGAGTCAGGTGGCTATGAATGTGTCCCTAACTGGATAAAGGTCCATATCTACTACCACACCATTCCTCGTAAATTTGGAAATATTAAATAAGAATGTTCATCACTGTATGGTAGACTCAAGAGCTTCGTCTAATGTCATTCCTCTCCAAGTCTGTGAAAATCGTACTGTAAAACCTGAACCATATGAAATTCATATTATTCAATTAGATATAAATCAAGTCATAGTAATTGGGGAATTAAAAAAAAATGATATGAATGTCTACTAATCCTAAGGTTCATCAAACCATCGATATAACTATAGTAGACATACCTGATAATTATGGCATGCTTTTAACTTGGGATTGGTCTATTTTGTTGAATGGTTACTTCTCTATCGACTGGTCTCATACATGGATTTCATGTAATGGTAAAATGAATCAAATCATAATTGATATAGAGATATATATGAAACATGTAGTTACTGACCTGAACAACCCAATTGAACTAGTAATGTTTAACAACTCAATTTTTGGTAATTACTCATATGAGACATTTTTGGGGAATTTCACATTTGAAACATAATCCTTTGTAGAATCTAACACACAATATGAAATCCTTCATTGCACTCAGACTGTTAATCCAAACTCTAGTATAATATATCAAATTGACATTTCTTCTAATGTACAGTCCAACATGATCTATGAAGATATATATTAGAGGTTCTCATTAAATCTACTAACCCAAAAAAGATTGAAAATTTGAAATTAGTTGTTGAAACAATGAAAGGGGATCTTGAGATGTGGACACTATTTTTTTATGGATCCAAATATTTAGAAGGTGCAGGTGTTGGTTTCATATTAAAATATCCGAAAGGGAGGAAAATTTTAACTGCATGCAGACTAGAATTCCAATGCACCAATAATAAAGTTGAATATGAATCTTTGTTACGAGGACTAAGAAAGGAAATAGATTTGAAAACTGAGAAAATAAGGGTGTTTAGTGATTTTGAAATTGTCATAAGACAAGTAAGAAACACCATCCATTGTCTTTCAAGTCATTTGAAACATTATCCATTATAGGTATGGGAAATAATCAAGTCTTTTGTTGCATTTAATATTAGTTATGTTCCTCGTTCACTAACCCGTGATGTTTATTTTCTAGTGAATGTTTCATCCAAATTAATACCTTTAGACAAATTGATGCCTGACACTTTCTCTATTGAAATTTTGGGGAGGCCTTCAATCCCATAAAAAGTCACTAGTTGGAGAATATTTGATGATGAAGTACAAATTATAATCTTATTACAACTCAAATATACTTTCAAAGACTTTGTCATAGATGAAGGGTAACATGATCTAATGGTGAATTCAGATAGAGAAATCCATCGGGTTCGGTAAACAATATCCCCATAAATGTAGTAAGATTGGAGAAACTTTATGATCTCTAGGATAAGTTCAAGAAAGTCACCAGGTACAAGACTAATAGCTCATCAATTCAATTTGAAGTGGTAAGCTAAGGAACAAACACCATGCCTCAAAACATTAATTTAGGAAAGAAATGCTCTCCAAAAGGAAAATTTTTGGTTGTGGAGCCTAATTATCTTCCTGATTCCGAGGTATTTGTTTTAAGCCTTGTTTACACCCCATGAAGACTTTGCACCCTGGAAGAATGTACACTCCTCCATGTGATGGAGTTTAGGGGGGTTTACCCCCCCTGCGAGGGTTCGGGGGCGAAGCCCCCAAAGGAAAAATTTGCTTGTAAATGTGTATTGTAATTTCATAGTAAATCTGGACCATTCATTATAAGGTCACATATCTGACGATAGAAGTATGTTAGGTTTTTTTTCCATAAAAGGTAACCCTCTTTTATGAGGAAAATGTATTGAGTCTATGTATTATTGAGAATATTGTATTTTGAGTGGGGAGACTGTGAGAGAAAGAAGAAGAAGTTACAACGGGTGTGTTGTATCTTGTACCCATTCATTTGCTAGATAATAATAAAGGAAGGACATATAAATTTATCTAGTGGATGTAGCCCACAATAGGTGAACCACGTATATCTGTGTCTTTATTGTATTGTGTATCTTCTGTGTTTTATTTTATTTCTCTGCGATCCTTTTTTTCTAACAACTGGTATCATAGAGAAAGGTAACTTATAGGAAAAGAGGGTTCTTGGTTCAAGTGGGAGAAATGGTGGAAGATGGAATGTTTAGGGTCGAGAAATTTAATGGCCAAAACTACCAGTTATGGAAGATGTAGATGGAATGTTATTTATATTAGAAGAATATGTTCCTACCATTGGGTGTAATAGTAAAGAATTCGACGACCATGAAGGATGAAGAATGGGAGGTTCTTGATAGAAAGGCACTAGGAACAATACAAATGAGCCTAGAACCATCGGTGGCTTTCAATATTTAGAAAGAAAAGACAATGAAGGATCTGATGAACACATTGGCTAAACTGTATGAAAAACCCTCAGTGTCCAATAATGTATTTATAATGAAGAGATTATTTAATATGAAGATGTTAGAATCTGGGTCTGTTGTAGATCATTTAAATTAATTTGATATGGTTACTAATCAACTAAGTTCTGTAAAAGTGAAATTTGATGATGAGGTTAGGGATCTTCTAATATTGTGTTCATTTCCAGAAAGTTGGAATGGATTTCTCATGGTTGTAAGTAACTCTATCTCTAGTTCAAATACTTTAAAATTTGATGATGTTGTTGGTGTTATTCTTAGTGAATAAATGCAACGAAAAAAGCACAGGTGAGACATAAGGTAGTGCATTAAACATGAAGAAGAGGGGAAGATAAAAGGATAGAGGAAATGGCTCAAGGAACCACGAGAATTACAGGAAGTGTAGATCCAAATCCAGAATAGGAAATATAGAGTGATGGAATTATGGGAAGAAAGATCATCTGAAGAAAGACTTCATAGCTCCAAAGAAACAAAGATATGGACAATAGGAGAAAAATCAAGAAGAAAATGTAATAGGTGATGTGTTACAAGATGATTTGATTCTTTCTGTAGATGATATTTCTGAGTCTTGGGTAGTATATTCAAGGGATTCATTTCATACCACACCCCACAAAAAACATTTTCTAGATTATGTTCAAGGTGATTTTGGATAGGTTCATTTGGGTGATGATGCACCATGCAAAATTGTTGCAATGGGAAAGGTAAAAATAAAGCAAAGCAATGTAAACCAATGGTTGTTGAAAGAGGTAAGACATGTTCCATATCTAAGGAAAAAAATAATTTCAACAAGGTAGTTGGCAAGTGAAGGTTGTATATCTATATTTACAGATAAGGTGTGGAAGGTCACCAAAGGATCATTGGTGATATCAAAAGGAGAGAAGGTAGGTACATTATATTTATGTACTAGTAATACTGACTCTTTTATCTCTTTAGATTCTATAGGAATGGATACAACACTGTGGAATCATAGGATTGGATACATGAGTGAGAAGGGGATGCAAATACTTCACAAAATAATTTTTTTTCCATATATTAAACAAATTGATTTGGATTTTTTTGAGCATTGTGTTTATGGAAAACAAAAGAGAGTCAGATTTCTTAGAGTTGGAAAATAAAAGAAGAGTGAAAGCTTAGATATTGTGCATACATGTGTATGGGGACCATATCAGGTATCATCTCTTGGTGTCTCTCATTATTATGTTACTTTTATTTATGATGCAACTAGAAAAACTTGGGTTTATTGCATTCGAAAAAAAATATGTTGTTTTTGATACTTTTAAGAAATGGAAAGCTTTGGTTGAGAATGAGATAGGAAAAAGGTTGAAGTGTCTCAGATCATAAAATGGAGGTGAATATTGTAAAAAGGAGTTTGATTATTACCATTCATACCATGGGATTAGTAGAGAGAAGACAGTTCCAGGAGCACCATAAGAAAATAGTGTGTCAGAAAGGATGAACATGACAATCATGGAGCCTACAAGGAGTAGGAGATTGCATGCTGGTTTTTCCTTACAATTATAGGTAGATGTTGTAGATATTGTTGTTTACTTAATAAATAGAGTACCTTCAATCTCTTTGGATGGTATAATTTCAGAGGAGGCATGTATAGGTAAAAAGGTAAACTATTATTTTTTCAAGACTTTCGGTTGTGAATCATTTGTCCATATTGATAAAGAAAATAGAACAGAGCTTGAGGTAAAATCCCAGAAGTGTACCTTTATTGGATACAGTGTTAATGCTTTCTGTTATCACTTATGGGATTATGAAAATAAAAAGATCATTAGGAGTATAGATGTCATATTCAATGAGAAGGTCATGTACAAAGATCAGTTGCAAGGAAAGAAATAGGAAAAAGAAAAACTAGAATACACAGTGCTTGATGAGATCATTGAAAAAGAAATTACAAAGGTACCATAAAATCAAAATGTATAACAATAGGATCATAATGTACCTCAAATTTCTACAAGTGTTGTTAGAAGATCTACCAGGTTAAGTACAACCCCTAAACGATACTCTCCTCCATTGTATTATTTATTGTTGACTAATTCTGGTGAACCAGAATGTTATGAAGAGGCAATGCAGGTAGACACCAAAAAGAAGTGGGAGCAAGGAATGAAAGAGGAAATGGATTCCTTAGTAAATAACCAGACTTGGGACTTGGTTCAATTTCATGTAGGAAAAAGAGCATTGCAGAATAAATGGGTTTACAAGTTGAAGGAAGAAGATGGAGGAAAAAAGTGGTACAAGGCTAGACTTGTTGTAAATGGGTTTGCACAAAACAAAGGTATAGATTTTGATAAAATATTTTCTCCTATTGTTAAAATGACTTCAATTAGGACTATTTTAATTCTTGTGGCAGTAAAATATTTTCAGCTTGAAAATTTATATGTAAAAACAACTTTTCTCCATGGGGATTTGGAGGAAGAGATTTATATGTAGCAGCCACAGGGTATGAAGTCAAATGGAAGGAGAATTTGGTATGCAGGTTGAAGAAGAAATTGTATGGCCTAAAGCAAGCTCCAAGGAAGTGATATTTGAAGTTTGTCAATTTTATGACAGAACAAGGTTATAGTAGATGTCATTATGATCATTGTGTTTATTTTAAAAAGATAGAAAATGGAATCTATATTATATTTCTATTGTATGTAGATGACATGCTTGTTGTAGGGTCTACTATGCAGGATATAAATGTTCTCAAAAAGAAATTATCTAATTCATTTGTGATGAAGGATTTGGGTGCCACAAGAAAATCCTTGGTATGACAATAACAAGAGATAGGAAAAATCGCAAATTGACATTGTCTCAAGGTGAGTACATAGAGAAGGTGTTGGAGAGGTTTAGAATGTAGAATGCAAAACCAGTTAATACAACTTTGGGCAGCCATTTCAAATTAACTAAGGAAATGTGTCCCAAGACATAGGAGGAGTTGTGAGAAGGTATATGAACAATCTAGTTAAAGAACATTGGAAGGCAGCAAAGGGGATTATCAAGTATTTGAGAGGTACTGCTATTCATGCATTATGTTTTGGAGGTTCAAACATTGTTCTACAAGGATATGTTGATTCAAATATGGCAGGTGATAAAGATAGCAGGAGGAGCACCACAAGGTATGTTTTTACTATAGGTGGAACAAAAATAAGTTGGATTTCAAAACTGCAAAAGGTTGTGCCACTTTCAACAACATAAGAAGAGTATGTTGTTTCTACAGAGGCTATTAAAGAAATGATTTGGTTACAGAGGTTTATGGAGGAAATGGGAAAGAAGCAGGAGAATAGCATGTTGTACTATGACAGTGAGAATTCCATTAATCTTGAAAAGAACTCAACCTTCCATTCAAATAATAAGAATACATAGCTCAGGTACCATTTGATACGATCTATCTTGGAAGATGGACATTTGAAGTTGGAAAAGATACAAACTAGCCAGAATCCTGCATATATGTTAACTAAGGGAGTAACAAGGGATAAACTAAGCTCATTCTTAGTTTGAGCTGGTCTTAAAGAATGAATATGAAGATGAGAAATTTTCTAGGTCCAACAAGGATCACATTCCAGCATATACAACAACGGTGAAGTTGTTGAGATCGGTCTCCAAGTGGGAGATTGTTGGTTGTGCATCTTGATTATCTTCCTAATTCAGAGGTCTTTTTTTTCCAACCATGTTTATACCCCATGAATACTTTACACCCCATAAGAATTTACACTCCTCCACATGGGGGAGTGCATTGGGGGCTTACTCGCCCTGTGGGGTTCGGGGGAAAGAGAGCCCCGACAGGGATTGGGGGGCGAAGCCCTCGAAGGAAAAATTGCCTTGTAAATGTGTATTGTAATTTCATAGTAAATATGGATTGTTCATTATAAGGTCATAGATAATATGATATAAGTTATGGTAGGGTTTTTTTCCCTAGAAAGAAACCCTCTTTTATGAGGGAAGTGTATTGTGGCTATGTATTATTGCAAATATTGTATTATGAGTGATAAGATTGTGAGAGAAAGAAGAGGAAGCTACAACGGGTGTCTTGTAGGTTTTATCCCTTCATTTGTTGGATAATAATAAAGGAAGGACCTATAAATTTCTCTACTGGACGTAGCCCACACTGGGTGAACCACGCATATTTGTGTCTCTATTGTATTATGTATCTTTTGTGTTTTATTTCTGCATTTTTTTTATTTTATTTCTCCATGATCCTATTTTTGTAACAAAAAAAATCCTACATCAAATTGTTCAAGGAATACAAAGAAATTTTTCCATGGACTTATGAAGACCTCAAGGCATACAACACCAATATCATACAACACATAATTCCCATGAATCCTTAAAAATATTGTTTCGACAAAATTTTAGGAAGATGCACCCCAATCTTTAGCCTCAAGTTAAATAAAAACTAAATACATTATTAGCTGCCAAGATTATATTCCCAGTCAGGCACATTCAATGAATATCCAATTTAGTACCAGTGAGAAAAACAATGGAAATATCAGGCTTTGTATCAACTTTAGAAACTTTAACAGAGCATTGGACAAAGATATTACCCAGTGCCTCCTATGGAGAAAATTTTGCAATGTGTATATGGATCTGACATGCTCTCTCTTTTAGATGGATTTTCTAGCTATAACCAAGTCCTAGTTTCCCTTGAGGATCAACTGAGGATTACTTTCAAGACTAAATGGGGAACATACACTTAGATGAAGATGTCATTTGGTTTAATCAATGTTGGAGCAACTTTCCAAATAGAAATGGACATCACCTTCAGAGGTCTACTTGGGGAATGTGTTGTGGTGTATCTTGATTATGTTACTATATTTTCCCAAGATATAAAAGACCACATAAAACACTTGAGGAAATTATTCAATAGGTTCATAAGATATGTTGTTTCTCTCAATCCTAAAAGATTTGTTTTTGTAGTCGATGAGGGAAAATTGTTAGGGTTCATAGTCTCCAAGCATGGTATGCAAATCAAACCAAAAATAATTGAAACTATTGCCAAGATTCCTACCCCCCACAACAAAAAATCCATGCAATCTTTATTGGGGAGAATACATTTTGTGAGAATATTTGTCCCTGGCTTCACAAAAATAGTAAAACCCCTGCAAGGCATGATAAATAAAAAATGCAGAATTCTAATAGGGATCTAAAAAAAGGAATATTTTGATAAAACTAAAGAGTAAATAACACAATATCCTACTCTTTTAACCATATATTTCAGTCAAGAGTTCATTCTTTATAATTTTTCATCGGATATTGCATTTGCAGCTATTCTAACACAGAGGAACCATGAAGGTGATGAATTCCCCATGGATTTTATGTGTTATGGTTTGTAAGGATCAGAACTAAACTACATAGAAGTGGAAACACAATCCTATGTTGTATCCAAAGATGTAAAATTCTTCAGGTTGTTCTTGCTTGAATCAAAGACAAAGGTGATTGTTCGTTATCCCGCTATCAGGAATATATTGGTACAAAAGGACCTGGGACAAAAAAGAGATAATTGGATAACAACTTTACAATAATATGACCTATAGATTAATCCTACCAATATTATCATAGGTAAAGGATTATGTAAACTGGATGTTGAATCAATGAGTGATGAGTTACAAGAAGATGCATTGTATCGGGATCAAGAACTTTTTGAAAAAGAAGTTCAGTACATCCATGTTAAATATGAGCAATGGTATTGCAGAATGAAATACATTTTGACACGCGATTCAAAAATTTATTATTTATATCCCAATAATAAGAGATCCCTTGTAATAAAATCAACTTGGTGTCATCTCATCCAAGGAATGTTATGCAGAAAAAATTATGATGGTGTTTTTTTTAGATGTCTTGAGAAAAGGGATGTTGAAAAGGTATTATTTGAACTTCATGATGAACCAACTAGTGGAGACTTTGGTGGAGACACCACTACTCATAAAATCTTTAGAGATGGCTATTACTAGCCCACTTTATTCAAATATTCTCACGCATATGCAAGGAAGGTATAGGAATGCTAGAAGTCAGCTGGGAGAGAAAATAAAGATGCATCCCCCCTACAAACTATAATTATTGAATGACCATTTCAAAAATGGGGTATGGATGTGATCATGTAAATCAATCCCAACTCTTCCCAACTACACAAGTACATCTTAACAAATACTGACTATTTCACCAAATGGAGTGAAGAAATCCCCTTGAAGACCATCAATTAAAATTAGGTGACATCATTCCTTGAATCTCATATTATCACCACATTTGGAATTCTTGAATCATTAGTTTTTGATAATGAAAAATATTTTTCTTCTATGAATTAACTGAATATTATCTTGAACAAAACAATAAATTCAAATATTCAATGAATTACTATCCATAGGGGAATGTGTTGGCATATTCAACTAATAAAAACCTCATTAAAATCCTCAAGAAGAGTGTTAATGATCATCAAAGGAATTGGCACCTATCCCTACAGAAATCCCTTTGGGCTGACAGAGTAACTCCTAATTCATATATCGGTAATTCTCCCTTCTTTCTAGTCTATGGAGAAGAAGCCACTTTTCCTACCCACACATTTCTACCCTTGTTACAACTTGTTCAATTTTTCCAAGACGAAGCTTTCCCAGTGATGCAAGAGCGATTAAATATGATACTAAAACTGGAGGAAGAGAGGGAAAATCCAAAATTAACTTAATATGCCATCAAGAAGTAATAAAAAAATGGTTGAAAATAAATTTGTGTGAAACAAATATTTTTAGGAGGGATATCTTGTTCTCAAATGGGACAAAGCTAATGAACTAAAAGGAAGAAACACAAAATTTCGGAAGTTATGGTTAGGACCTTATCCGATTCACCAAAAAATAGGCCCTAGAAATTTCAAACTTAAAACATTGGAGGGAGAAGAGGAGGAGCTCCTTGTTAATGACCAAATTCTCAAAAGATACTTTTCCCTGATCACCTATGGTGATATAAATTTGTGCATAGTAGTTTTCCTAGATTTCCCTTTCCTTTTTCTGAAAGTTTTTACTTCAATCAACCTTCTTCTTTCTTTCTTTGAGTCTTTTCATTCATTTGAACTTTCCTTGTGTCTTTTTCAGTTTCGAGTAACTTATTTTCCATCATTCCAAAACAATTTTCCTCTTTCACAACAAATACCCAAGGTTGTTTGATTGAGTGAATGCATTTCCCTATAAATACCTTTTCATATTGAAGTAACCTAACTACCTTGTGATCAATTTTTATCTAGATTACTGATGGTCATACCGAAAATAGGAACTGATTCACCTATTTCAAGAGAAATATTTGAACCAATAACCTCAATGTATTTAGGTAGTTCACAACAATTATCATCAACCATGTGACCGCTATCATGGAATGCCTATGTTTTACTTAAATAAAGAAAGGTACTTGATTCAAGTGTCTTCTACATAATTCCAATGATGCTCCCCTTGAGTATCCCTAAATATAAAAATGTCTATGATCCATGTTAATGGACCCATGAGGATAAATAATTGACCGAGACTATCATATCAAAATAATGCTCACATCACCTTGCTTCATAGTCACCCATAATGTAAAATAAATACATAAATTTCATATCTAAAAGGTGAATGCAGAAAAGATAAATCTTCAAGAAGTTGAAATCATTATTAATAATGTGGGAAGTACAAGTAAACTTGTCAGGGATATGGATGCTCAGTGGCAGTAGGACCATGTTTGTATGATTCCAATGCAACTTCATTGAGGCTATGGATGCTCACTGGTAGTGAAGCAATGATGGGAAAGAGAGATTAGAAAAACAATTCAATATATAAATGATCAAGAAGCACTCCTCTGTGGTGTCCATTTCCATGTAATCCTTGTGGGTGTGAAGAAAGAACAATAAGATCCCATCACTTTTCATAATAAATATGCTACATATCATTTGTAGTAGGTCACTTTCCTCCCTTTCTCTCAGGCTATATGATGTGGGGTTCGTGATTTGTGCATTGTTAAAAAAATATTTAAAGTTAAAATTGTACACTGATTTTTTTGAAGTCATTTTATTTGGGATTAGAGATAATCGGTTCTTCCCAGTAAGTTGCCATTTTTTTTGGATCACCACCACAACAACACATTTTTGGATAAAATGAGCTCCCCCTATTCCAAAATTTTCTACAAGGCACTACTCTTTACTCACCTGATCATTTTTCACCTACAACCTCAATCTCGTGCATATGGCCATCTAAAACAAAATGAATAATCTTTTTTATAGCCTTCAATTTCATCTTCCTAGACCCTTGGTACATCATCATTCGAGATTTAACCTATCCCTTTTTGTGTTGATGTTTCATCATTGGGAGAAACTTCTCCTAGATTGGGATGTAGACCAAGGGAGATAGGATACATTTATCATAAAGTTTCACTTGTGGTAGATGGGCCTAGACATATTCCTTCCTTGATCATGAAAAGGAATAATATGGACTCGAGGTGCTTGAAGTTCTTTCCACTGTCAG
>SNQJ01S0096247.1:13567-31644 GCA_010110895.2 Picea sitchensis
TGGTTAACCCTAAAATAAGGAAAATAGGTTAAGTGACCTAGAAATGGGTTAAGTGACCTAGAGGATGAAAGTATAAATAAGTTAGCAATGGTCTCTTGAAAAACATCTATTTTGTGGATAAGTGGAGAGGCTATTGTGAGAATATATTTTGGAGTATTGATGGAGAGCTTCTTGTGAGAGAATATTTGGTGTAGATCTCTTGAGCATGATTGATGATCTATTCTGAGAAAGAGAGCATGAGGAGGATCTCATGGATGCATCAAAGTTTTGGCAATATTAGAGATCTTGACAACAAAAGTCTTGGAGCTTCATAAACCCTATTTTCTGGTGCATACGCGGCCTGTCTATATATAGGGTCTGTATACGCAAGATGTCTGTGTAGAAAGTGTGTATAATACATGGGTTTTCTGTGTACAGGGAGCGTACAGTGGATAAAATCATGGAGATTTTTGGTTGAGCTGATGAAAAGTTGTTGAAGACAGAAGCAAGTTCTAGATCTGCATTCTATGGGATCAGATTTGTCACTGAGACACTAATATGATTACATTATTCTCTTGATGGATAGTATAGCTTGTTGTGTTGTGAATTCTTAGGTAATTCTTGGTATGGCTGCTGTGATATGGTCTATGTTGGTTGATGGAGTGTGTAGTACTCTTTTGATTCAGTGGTGACATTATTTCTATGGTATACTATTTGTTTATACATAATTGAGTTAACATTCATATTGATTGGTTGTGGAGCATGAGTAGACTATTTCTAGAGCTTGGATGAGTTGTTACTGGTTGTGGGTGAGTTTGGACAGTGAGAGACAAAAGAAAATATGATTGTAGGTTGCAGAGTATTTGAGCATGTGATGAAAAGGATAAACCCTAATAGCTCATAAGGTATACGTAGGTTGTAGTATTGATTGGGCATGTATACACGTGGGCTGTACTACTAGTAGGGTGCATACATACGCATGCTGCACTACTGACAGGTTGCGTACCTATTGCAGATTGATATCTATTGAGGATTGTTGCCTCATCTCAGTTGGTGTTGAGTGTGTAAGTTGAGTCTTGCATGATAGAGCTGGTGCTCTTGTAGAGTTGTACTCTATTCAGTTGTTGCTGAAAAAACCCAAGAATTGTAGTCTATAATAAAAAGAAAATTGTACATACATCTTGTGTTCTTTGTATTCCTTGTGGTGATGAATTATTGATGATATATTGTTCATATATGTTGTTGATATGTGTTCACATATAACTGGTCATAAATGACAACAATGAGTAATGAGTAAAATGTTGAATGCTAACTAATGAGTTTTGTGTAAGAGGGAAGTTTTGGAAAAAGAGCCCCACAGTCATTCACCCCCCCTCTAAGTGTGGTAGGTGTGTCCAACAATCATACTATTTCCACATTGTTATTTCTCTTCTTCGTGAGAGGAACAAAAAGGAAGGTCACAAATCTTGTTAGAAATTGTGAAGTTCGTATGAATTGCTTTAAAACTCAAGGAGATTTGAATCTTTTTCAACTAGGATCATATGATATATTAAGAGACATGGACTGGTTAGAAAAATATAAGGTAATCCTAAATTTTTATGACAAAACATTTACTTACGTAGATGACAATGGTAACATTATTGACATTAAATAGATACCAAGAACCATTAGTATTAGGAAGATGTCATCCTTGCAGATTAAAATATGTGCTTGCAAGGGATGCAAAGTATTTGCAGTACATGCAATTGATAATGAAAAAGAAGAAAGTAAGAAGGACATAGAAAATTTCCATATATTGCAATAGTTTCGAGACATATTCCAAGGGATTCCTGGATTACCTCCTAAGAGAGAGATCAATTTATCTATAGACTTACTACCTGGAGTGGTGCTAGTTTCAAAGGCTCTGTATCGAATGAATATCTTAGAGCTTAATGAACTAAAATATAAACTTCAAGAGTAATTAGACAAACGGTATATTTTACCAAGTGGAACTCCTTGTGGAGCACCGGTACTATTTGTTAGAAAGAAAGATGGAACCTTATGACTATGTATAGACTATAGACAAATTAATAAAATGACAATTAAAAATAGATATCGTTTTCCCCACATCGATGATTTGTTCAATCAAGTATGTGGGGAAATGATTTTTTCAACAATTGATTTGAAAGAAGGATATCATCAAGTAAAAATTAAATACGAAGATATATACAAAACAACATTTAGGACGAGATATGGACATTATGGTTTTGTAGTGATACCCTTTGGGTTAATAAATGTCCCATCCTCATTCATGTGTCTAATAAATAATATCCTAAGTAAATACTTAGATAAATGTTTAATCGTCTTCATCAATGATATAATAATTTACTCAAAGAATAAACAAGAGAATGAACACTTAAGAATAGTTCTACATATCTTGAGAGAGTAAAGGCTATATGCTAAACTTAGTAAATGTTATTTTTATAATGATAAGATTCAATTTTCAGGACATGTAGTTTCTAAAGAGGGAATAGTTGTTGACCCTAAGAAAATAAAATCCATTATGGACTGGCCAATTCCAAAATATTTTTTAGACATAAAATCATTTATGAGTATAACATGATATTACCAAAATTTTATTGAAGGGTTGTCAAAGTTTTCTCATCCTATAACATCCCTACAAAAGAAAGGACGAAAATTTATATGGTCTGAAAAATGCCAAGGAAGTTTTTAAAAACAAAAAAATCTCCTAACAATGACTCCTATAATAAAAATAGCATATACATATAAGGACTTTTTTGTATGAATAGATGCATGCATTTAAGGGTTGGGAGGAGTATTAATGCAAGATAATCATGTAATTGATTATGAATCTAGGAAGCTTAAGGCACAAGAAATCCATCATGCAACACATGACTTAGGATTATCTGCAAAAATACATGCACTGAATATGTGGCAACACTATTTGATAGGACATAAATTCCTACAGATGTTTGACAATATTTATTTAAGGTACATATTTGATAAACAAAATCTCAACGCTCGACAAGCAAGGTGTTTATCCTTCTTGAACGAGTATGATTTTGAAATAAGACATATCAAGGGAAAATTAAATGAGGTAGTTGATGCCTTGAGTAGTCATGCAAATTTGATTTATAAAATTATGAGAAGTAATTATGAAATTGATTTAGAGGAAAAGGTTAAGATTGCAAGTGAAAAGGATATATAATATCAAAGTATTAAATCAAAATTAGCAGAAAATCAAGTTGAATTTGAAATATCAGACTTCAAACTTTCTGAAAATGGATTGTTGATGTATAAAAATAGGTTGTATATCCTTGAAATAAAAGAAATTAAATTACTAATACTAAATGAATTACACAAAAATCCATATTTTGGACATCCTCGCTATTAGAAAATAATTACTATGTTAAGAAATGAATTTTATTGCCCTAATATGAAAGGATAAACTGTTGAATATTTAGCTAAGGGCATAGAATGTTAACATGTTAAAGTTGAACATTGGCATCCAGCCGGATTATTACAACACCTACACATTCCTGAATGGAAATGAGAAACTATAAGTATGGACTTTATAACAGGTTTACCAAAAAGAAATAAACAAAATTATTTAATAAGGGTTGTTGATAAATTGAGCAAATAAGAACACTTTATACAAGTTAAATCCACCTATAAATCGATTAGAATAGAATATATATTTATGAAGGAAATCTTCTAACTACATGGAATTCCTAAAACTGTAATCTCAGACAGAGATAAGAAATTCACATGAAACTTTTGGAAAGCCTTGTTTAAAGGCTGATACAGACAATTATACTTCAATGTTGCTTACAATGCTTAGATGGATGGGCAGACTGAAAGAACTAATAAAATAGTATAAGATATGATTAGAATGTATGTTATGAATAGACCAAACAAATGGGGAGAATATATACATTTGGTTGAATTCACATATAATAATCATTACCAAGCTTGAGTTAAGCTTAGTCCTTTTGAAATTCATTATGAAAGAAAATGTAACACCCCTGTTTCCTAGATTAATCTTGTCAACAGATTAATAATCTGACCTAAAATGTTAAAGGAAATGGAACTAATAGTGAAACATATACAACATAATTTAAAAGTAGCTTAGGATATGTCGAAGAGTTATGCAGACTCCAAAAGAATCCCAAGAGAATTAAATATTGGAGACCATGTGTATATAAGAGTACTTCCTAAAAATATTTTGTAAATACTGGGAAGGTATACTAAATTAGCTTGTCCCTTCGAAGTGATCTTACGAATAGGACATGTATCTTATCAACTTGCACTTCGAGGCATGATAAAAGTACATGATGTATTCCATGTTTCAATATTAAACAAGTATATACATTATCCTACTCATGTTGTGGATTGGAATATGATACAGGTGGAGCCCGAAGGCGAGTTCCCAGTAGATATAGATCATATTATAGATAGGAGGAAACTTACACTATGGAATCGAGCCATCATATAGGTAAAGGTGTAGTGGAGGCACCTTAGTCCAAAAGAGGCTATATGAGAAATGGAGGATCATATGTTGAAATAATATCCATTTTTTTTCCAGAATCATCCACACCAATATTAGATAACACTGAGGAGAATTCTAAGTTCTAGGGGGGATGGATGTGATACCCTGAAGTTTCAAAATTTAAACTTATTATTATTATTTATTTTATTTATCAACACATTATGGATCCTTGTGACATAACTCAAAAACTTTTTTTTTAATAATAAAAAAGGAATCACATGTTAAGTGGGACTATTAGAAGAGAGAATCCATTAATATAAAAGATATCTACCAAGTGACAACACAAGGGGGACACTTGGTGAATATTTGTTGAGTTAACTCAACTAAAGTGAGACAAATGTCACAATTTTGGGGAATCCAAAGGAACATGTGTAAAACTAAAATTGACAAGTGGTCAATGAGAAGGAGGCTCGTACATGTGTCAAATATCTAAGAAAATATTATAAAAAAAAAAGAATGGGATGCCATTCTGAAGCAGATGTGAAATCTGAGAAAAAATTAAATGACACATAAATCCTCACGTAAAGCTTGTATCCCTACAAAATACAACAAGTCACTTGGTAGGTTCATGGATATGGATTTATCTCGGGGGTGATAGAGTGGAAATATGTGGTAGCTATGATCTATGGTGTTAGTGTTCTATAATTTTCTCAAGGGTAAAATTCTGAATCAAGTGTTTGACATATATTAGGATGTCGAAGAAAATGGTGTTTGAAAGGGTAATGAAGTGGTACTAGGGATTCTTATCATCATCTCAAGTGTAAAACTATCAATCAGGAACCTTCATCCATAAATCAAAGCCAAAAAATTGAAGAAAAATTCAAAAGGAACCTCGCTCCACAAGTTTGTTGTGCAAGTTCGCTATGCAAGTTCTGGAAATGATTGTTTTTGTAGTCAACTTCAATCTCAGTTTCTGACAAAATGAAAAGGAATATTTGAAAAATGAAAGAGGGTTTTTTCAAACACGAGCCCATTTAAAAAAAACTCTCTCAGTTTCTTCACATGTGTCATGATTTGAAATATTCGAATGGATCTTTACAACCTATTTTTTCAGGTTTAAACATTTAATGATTTCTTGTTTTAGTCATTATCTTTGGGAACAAATCCCCAGATACTAGAGAGTAATTTTGAAATAAAAAAGATGATTGTTTAAAGCACAAGCCCATTCAAAAATACCTATTTCTTTTCTTGACAACTGTCATGATTCAAGAGATGTGACGTTATATTTGATCCCTGTTTTCCAGAAAAATTGATTCATATTTCCTAAAGGTGTTGCTATAATAATGTGATCAGATCCAAAAATTGAGGAGAGTGGTTGAAGCTCGACTTATCTATATTATAGATGTATTTTTCCTTTATATTAGATCATTTTGAATGTACATAGGGTTGGAAGAAACATAGAGGAGATTTCTTTTGAATATTTTGTAATTTTTCTGAAGTTTAATGAAATATTATTGCATAAGTACAGTGTTATTCATACCAAAGATTCTTGTGGTGGTGATCTGAAGTGTGTTCTTCCCAATGTTGTATGTATTTCCTGTGTTCTTTTCTCATTTCATCTACAACCTTTATATGCTTAAATTGGAAATATAATGGTTTAAAATTCATCTAATATTGATGCTTTAGATTCAAGCAATTTAAGTACTATTATCTCTTCTTAACCCAATCAGAATTCATCTCATCTAGTGCTTTAAATTTGGTTAATTGTTTTATCTTTCTTCCATCATACAACAACAATATTTAAATTGAAATAGAATCACCTATCTAGACTCGAATTCCTTTATAGTTCTACCATCGGTCAATGATAGGTCCATTTGCTTCAAAGTTTACTCCATGACCAATGGATTTCTCTCTCTGCTCTGCCACCACATCTTAAAACCTTATTTCTATTTCAGATATGGCCACTGAGCCTAATTTTCATTGAGAGATCCCTCTTTGGTTTGGAAAGGACAGATTCCAATCCCAAAGTGGTGTGTCGTTACCTATGTGGTTTCCCTCCTGTAGCCAAGGGAAATTACAGAGTGATAACATTTTGGCGTCATTGTCGAGAGCGTGGTTGAAATCTTCCTTGGGATAAATGACAAAGTTCATATTTGACTTTTGATGGTGAAAAAAATCCAAACATATCAAGTTTGTACCATTAACCCAATGACTCTAATCAAGCTTCAAATTAGTTTCAAAGAATCCACTAGAAGACAAGTTGATTTCGTAGAGACATGGAAGGACATAATGGGAAAACCATGTATCAAAGCTTTGGTTTTTTCCAAGAGATATTATTTTTTTTATCAGATACCTCTTGTCTTTTCTTGAACATGTTAAAATAATTTCCCTTTACCTAGTGAATTCTAATAAGGACCATAAATATTCATTCAAAAATCCTTCTTATTACATTCCTGAACCTAACCAAAAACCTTCATCTAAATCACATGATGTTCATGGCCAATCTGATGAGTTTCATGAGATCAAGGCTGATATATTTCCTTATGTACACAATCCTATACCTTCTAATATCTTGTAGAGATACAAACCTTTAAAATTACCTTACGTCGTTCATAATTTTCCTCCAAAGAACTATAAATACCTACCTTTGTTTGATGTAGAACATCATATCCTCACATATGAGAAACATGTCCAAGATTTTGAGCATTGTGCATATTTGTTTGAGATTGATTATGATGATGTGCTTGTCCAAGAATTTTCTCAATCAATATAGGGAAATGCAAAGGAATGGTCCAGGAATTTTCATCCTGAGTCAATTAGTTCATGGGATGAATTGAGAGAAGCCTTTTTGAAATTTTGGGGTGAGGGGATGCCATGGGATCTACTCCTTATCTTCCTCTAGATGTGTCTCTCCTTTTATTGGAAAGGAGCTCAATTACCTTTCAGCAAATGATTATTGACGCTAATGAAGTTGAAGATAATTTACAAGCTTGTGGTAAGTTATATGAGAAGATTGGGGATGAAGATTTTGATGGTGAAGTGTATGAACATGAGGCCGAACATGAAAAATAAGGTGTTGTTTAAGATTTTGATTCATCTCATGATAAGAAGGGAGATGATTTTTTTATGTTTTCACTTGTAGACAGTTAAGAAAGTGAATTTGTAGATCATCCTGTTCAAGATCAAGTTGATGTACCAATTTTCATGTTTGATGACATTGAAAGCGTAGATGATTTTCCTACGTATGATGAGTACAATGATGAATATGAGATTGATTTTCTAGAGCATCCAAATACATGTTCTCCATCATGAATTCATCAGTTTCAACAGTCTCATGGGATCACTCAGCCTACATGTTGTAGTTATGGAAATGGAAATAAGCATAACAGTGAGTTTGTTGATGAAAATTATTTTCCTTTGTATTTTTCTTCATTTGTACTGTTAGAAGAAAATTTCAATATCATCACCAAAGTTGAGCAGTGTCAGTTGATGCAAAGAGATATTATATTTTTGGAGAAATCTAGTAACAATACAAATCAACAATTTGTTTTTGTTCTTCACGACCCTGTAGCTGATTATATGGAAGATTTTAGCAGTCAAAATTTTCAACCATTTAATAACCCTGAGTTGGAAAATGAAGATAATGATCAATCAATGTTAGAATCAACCATGTATTTCTTGTGAGAAGGGGTTTCATCGCATAAATGTAGTGCAATTTTTCATCCTCTTTTTGATAGATATCAGTTATATTTTCACGAAGGAAAAAATGTAGTTTGAGGGGTCACACATCAGACTGACAATATTTCTTTTGTTTTAAGGAAAAAAGAGCAGAGCCTGTTATATTAAATTTCCAAAAAAAGGTTAAACCATAAAAACCATGTCTGCCAATTGTCTCGCCCTGTAAGAGGAAACTAAGACAGTTGGCTATCTATGCAATCTACGAGGGAGATAGATTGGCTGCCATTTGTCTTGCCTGAAGGAAACCAAGACAATTGGCAGCCATTATTCTGAGAAAAAGCTTTGAGTCTTAGAGTTACAAAATAATGGCATTTAGCCATGCCTAGTCTAAGGAAAATAGAGAAAAAAACTAAAATTATTAACTGTGACATTTTACCTGGTGGCCTCGCCTTCATCCATGTCGGCCTCGCAATCCGTGATGGCTATCAGCACGAAGGCCTGTTCACATGTCGAGAAGCACTGTCTTGGTGGTGTATTGGAGTAGACCTTGTAGAGAAAGTCTACTCGTTGGATTACTAGACTGGTGCGGAGGATTAGGTCCTCCACCAAGCTCCGTAGTTCAAAGATTAACTTCAGGTGGTCTAGGTGGAGGAGTGGCAGGTGGCCACGCCCTTCCTCTTCCATGACAGATAGAGGATGTTGTATAGGAGAAGTGCCACCCTCCCTATCCAAAATAGCCCCTAATGTCTCACCTTCCATACCAATTGCCTCGGCCTCAACTGCATCATTTCATTCCAGGGATTCTGTTGGAGGGATCTTGACTACTCCTGTGGTCGGTTCTCCATCCATCTCTGCCAGAATTTATTCTATGATATAGCAGGGGGGAAATCATCTAATTGGACTTCTCCTGTGTTGGAGTTGTGATGTTCCTTGACGGCCCGTTGGGTAGTTTCCCCGGGAAAACATGTCGGCGGGTTCCAATTTTTTGGGACTGTGAAAAGCAAGTGTATTGGGGCGACTTGAATGGGTTCATCCACGATAATTTCTTCAATATAGGCCATGGGAGGAAACTCGAGTCTTCTGTGTTTTCGAACAAGCTGCATCCTTGCCATGGACAGTGCCCACTCAGAGTTTTTTTGTCTCTTTCTGCACGCAGTCGAAGCATACAAGGCAGCCCCCTTGCGGGGCTTGCCTCGTTCCCTTGGAATTTGGAGGTGCCAAGTAGTGGCTCTGGTGACAGTTAGACCATTCTAGTCACACCAGAGATCAAGGATGCTCCAATAATGCAGCTTCAGCTCCAAATGAGCCTCTTCCTCTCTGAAATCGAGTAAATTAATGAGGAGTAAAGTGACCAGATCCGCCACAAAGGCAGTCTGTTGAGTGCTCTGTGGTTATATTCCCATCATGCATGTGAGAAGTCTTGGATCATCATCCTAGATGAACCATCTTGCCCCCATCCTTAATGGCAAGGGTATGGGGGTCGATGGCCTATATTTAAGGCTAGGCCAAGCACTGTACCACATGGCCCCTATGTGCTAGGTGGCACACCATCCAAGGTTGGGTAATCTTTGTTCGCAAGGCGTTGAAAGCGGGTGGAGAGTTTTATAGCTTCTTAGATGTGAGGATCCCAGTAGATACTTTCCCTCTTCGTTGTTAACCCTTCAATTGCTAGGCAATCCACTATACTATTTGTGTCCCTTTTTACATGGGAGGGTATGATATTGAGATTGGGCCTAAGTAAGGCTCCAAACTCCTCTAGCAGTACCGATAATCTCTAGATGGGCGAGATCTTTCCTGGATGTTCCCCATGGAGGATCTTAGTAATTAGCCAGATGATGATTTGAGAGTCCCCTTCCAAAATGATATTGTGGAGGTGGTTTTCAGTTGCTTCTTGTGTGCCCCGGAGGAGGCCCATTAGTTCCGTGACATTGTTTGTGTTTTCTCCAATAAAACCTGCTATAAGGCAGAGGATTTGGCCATGTGAATTTCCAAGGGTAGCTCCAAATCCGGCTGGTCCCGAATTTCCTTTAGAAGCCCCATAAAAACTGACTTTTATAAAACCTGTTGGAGGAGGGAACCATGTAGTTGGGCTTCTTTTTCGGGGATTGCTTGGATTTATCAAAAAATGATTATTCAAGTTACGCTGCCAGTGCTAGAGAATGCACTGCTCCTCTGGATCACATTTTGTATCCTCCTGCTTCCACTTTTTACTTCAGATTATTTCTCTAATGATCTTGCTTATTTGTCCCCATACTAGTTCCGGAGTGGATGCCTTGGAGTGGAAGATTATTTTATTATGTTCCTTCTAGATTTGCCAGAGAGTGAATCTTGGGAGTAGGATCCAAATGAGGGAAAGAATGGGATTTTTAAAAGATAGCAGGTCCTAATTTTCTATTGTATCTCTGATACTGATCCTGTTCTGATTCATCCTATGCATTGGTTGAGCCCCTTGGTCCCATATCCATTGGCTGAAAGGACATTTGTTGAAGAGATGTTATAGAGTTTCCTCTTGTTGTTGGCATAAGGGGAAGATTGATGGTCCAATGAAGCCTCTTTTTCAAAGATTATCCCAAGTGAGGATACGGTTGTAGATAGTGAGCCAAAGAAAGATTGACACCTTTGGCCAGAGGAAGGGGCTCCAAACCTTGTTCCAGATATTCTCCTTGTCATGACTCTGGTGATTACCTTGCCGATAGTAGGCTTATTTGACTAAAAAGTTACCTGTAGTGGAGTGCCCCCATCTAAGAATGTTCGGGCCTCTTGCTTGGGGATTTTCCTGTGGCTAGCATAGTGCTACCAGGCGTGAAGGTCTGAGTTCTCTGGGATCTATATCTCCTCGGTGGAAGTCCTCCATTGTCGCCAAGGTAGGGGGTTGTTTCCTGGTCGCCAAAATTCATTTAAATGCTGAGGGGTGTTTGTGTGAAGTAGTTGCCTAAGGGGGCTTATCTCCTTTATCTTATCTAGATGTTTTTGTTGTTGCCACAAGTCCTGCCAGAAAAGTGCACTTTCTCCATTCTAGATCTCCAAGAAGGCATGTTTTTGAACAATCTCTCTATTTTTCCAGGCTATGTTCCCGATGTTGGATCCCAGAATTTGGTCATTGTGACGGATGAGTTTGTATACACTTGTGTTTGGAGCATACTTTTGTTTCCAAAGTTGCGCCCAAAGAACAGTGGGGGCCTTTATCCACATCTGCCACATTTTAGCTCCCATGACTTGGTTGAGTTTCCCTAGGTCATGCAAACCCAGTCCTCCCCATGCTTTAGGTTTGCAGAGCTTGTCCCAACCTAATAATGCCCATTTCTTGTTCGGTTGGTGCCCATGCCATAGGAAGTTTCTCTAGAGGTTTCGAATGGCCCTAATGATTGGTTTAGGCACTGCCAAAGCTATGAAAAGGTAGGTTGGCAGGGCTTGTAGAAATTACTTGAGAAGCACCAGCCTTGCTGCAATGTTGAGAGGTCTAAAGGTCCAATTGTTAAGCCTATTAGAGATGGAGAGAAGCAAGTTGTCCTAGGAAATGGATCACGTTGGAGCTCCTGTGAGGGGAATTCCAAGGTAGTTGGATGCAAGGGAGCTCTTGGGTATGCCCAGGAGTCATGAGATGTGGTTCTGGACCCCTATTGGAGTGTTTAAAAAGTAGAGTTTGGATTTGTCGAGGTTGAGGACCATGCCCGAAGATTCTACAAAGTCAGAGAAAATGGAGGTAAGTTTGATGGATTCTCGCGTGGTGGGGGTGTTCAATAGGAGGGTGTCATCGACCAATTGGCTATTCAAGGGTGTTGGCTGAATATTATGCAAGGGTAGGCCTTTAAGGGTGCCTTTCAGTATTGTTGTCTTGATGTAATGCCCTAGACCTTCCGTCATGAGGATGAAGAGGAAGGGAAAAAGAGGGTTCCCTTGTCTTATGCCCCTAGAGGGAGTGAAGGGTTGGGAGGGTACCTCGTTTACTAGGATGGAAAAAAAGACTGACGAGGTTAGTTTCATGATCCAGTCGAGCCAGTGATGGTCGAAGCAAAAGGCTTCGAGCATAGAGAAAAGGTGCAGCCAGCTGACTCTATCAAAATCTTTTGAAAGATCGAGTTTGATAATCATACCTGGGGTTTTAGTCGTCTTGAGAGAGTGGATTACCTCATGAGACAGAATGACATTGTCCATGATTTGTCGTCCCTCTACATAGCCTGATTGTTCCTTGGAGATGATGAAGGGTAGGATTGGCTTAAGACGTGTAGAAATCACCTTTGTAATGATTTTGTATATGACATTGCACAGTGCAATTGGTCTGTATTGCCTGGGATAGGATACCCTCTCCTCCTTTGGAATTAGAGTGAGGAAAGTTGCATTGAGGGATTTTAATACTTTGTTGGAGGTTTGTGATTCCTCCACGACCTGCCTCACCTCTTCCTTGATTAGATCCTAGCAATGGCGGAAGAAGTCAGTGGTGAAACCGTCTAGTGCGGGTGCCTTTCCTTGTGGCATTGCTTTAACTTCCTAATCCATTTTTTCCTGAGTAATGGGTCTCATTAGTGATTCACTCTGTTCTAGAGTCACAAGGGAGGGTATGTGCCCTGCTACAAAATCTTACAATAATTGAATTATACAAAATCAACCACTCAAATATCTACAATTACAAAAATTTCTAACCAAATTTTCAACAAATTTAATAAAAAAAATACACATTAAAATGTAAAAAATAAATAAAAAATTTAAACTATATTACTCTTCAAACATTTAAACTACTACGAAGAAAGTAGTGGCTATTCACACACAAATGTATGTTCCTCGATTAACATCACTGGAGTCACGGACAGTTGTATCCATTCTTCCCCATCATAATCTCAGGGACCTCTGTTCGAAACTCAACCAACTCAATACCTCGGATCATTATTAAGTATAATCACTATGGAAAATTGGAAATGGAATATTTTCCAAATGAGTTCCAAGAGTCCGATCCTATTAGATGCCATAGTCTAAATAACATATGAAAAACAACATAATTATTATTCATTGATGATAAGTAATATTCATTGAGACTAGTTGGCTTATCGTACTTTAAGAAAGTAAGAGATTGTTGTAGGTTCTTTAAAATTAGGATACAATATGAGCATAGGCAGGGTAATCTAAGAGGAAGTGTTTTTCATCTTTTACTAGCTTAGTATGACAAAGATGATAAATTCTTTATATAAATGATGAAAGTTTATTTTTATTTTAGCAATGCTCATTTTCTTTTTGACTATATATATGAAAAAAATCAAATATATTTTTATTTATAACAAAGTTTATTTTTATTTTAGCAATGTTGGAGAATAATGGATATTAGTTACGTGAGTTTAGATTTGATGTTTATTTAAGATTTTGATCATGTTTGTTAGAGGTTGGTTACAACCGTCTAAACCTACTGAACTCCTATATAATGTTCTCTTTATCGATTAATAAAATGCATGATGGATAGCTTTGCTTAGGCAGCCTCTAGGCGTACCCTGCCTCACCTATGAGGCATTGATCTCCTTTCCATTTTCTAAGTGGGTATCAAAGTTGGAGGATCGTTTTCTATCCTGGAGAGGCGGATCACAGAAGCGAGATCTCTGTGCTAAGTTTGTGAGGAGAGCGCATCTGCCAATTCGAGGAGAGTATCTATCGATTCGAGGAGAGTGTTTGTCAATTCGAGGAGAGCGCATCTGCTAAGATCGTGTCCCTATTGGTCACGGCGAAGCCTGTGTGTAGAGGTGTGGTGACGGAGAAGCCCTCACGGATGAGGCGTGAAGGAGAGATTGTTGTTGGACGAGGCGTGGAGGGCGGTTGGTGTGGAGGAACCCTTCATGGTGTTCATGCACGAGAGAAGAGAAACATTTTCATGAGGATGATTGCCCACACCAGATCGCTGCGAAGGAGAGAGGGATTGGCCATCTACTTCCTGTTAAATATATTGTACCCTCAACAGTATGACCGTACACTGCCAGCTGTATTGGACAGTTGTACTTTCTAATTTTGTCTTCCTTGAGCATATATAGCTCAACCGTCTTACATTGTAATTAGCTTCTGGGTTCTGTACTTCTTCATACTTTTCAATATACTATTGTCTTCTCTCTACATCTCTCTTTGCTCCACAATTTATCATGGTATCAGAGCTTCAGCAGTAAGCCTCTTCACACAGTTGGGAGAGCAACACGATCCTCACAGCGCAGAGCTTACACGCATCTTGAGAGCACGCGACACAGTTTTTTCACAAGGCTTGGAAAGCTGTCTGCAATACTCTTTAAATATCACCGTAATAATCTTGTGGAGGAAGCAGAGCGTACAACGCTCGAAAGATCCTGGACGAAGAGAAAGCAGAAGAAGAAATCCCCAAGATTCTTGTAATTTTTTCAAGAATCGTCAAAGATTGACGAAGAAAAGCCGGAGGAGGCGAGAAATTTTAAAGAAATTGTAAATTTCCCTCACATCTGTTAAAGATTGAAGCACAGAACGAAGAATTCGTGAAATTCTTTCGAATCCTTGAAAGATTCACGAATCTTTTCTTCCGCAGGAGAAAATTCCGTTAAATTCGGGAAAGATCGCGTCAAACACGCCAAGAATAGCCATTAAGACTGCAAGATTCATCTTGTGAACAGATCCAAGGCGGGAAACCAGTCCAGAAGGGACAAGGAGAGCGCGGAACAGGCAAAAGCATTTCAGTCGTCAGATCTTACGCGAAGGCCCGACAGCCGTTAGATCAGCAAGAAGGTGCACGACGGTTAGTCGTTTGGAGTGCACAGGAGAACTTTTCACTTGAGAAATCTCGACGTCATCTTGACCGTCCATCAAGAGACACGTGGCGCGATCCTATTCCATCACAAAATCGAGAATCGAGAGTTGGACGAGCAAAGAAAACTGCTCTCTAAAAACTCCGATACACGAAATCGCAAAATCCCGAAACGATCACAGTCGTCCATCTCACAGGACAGGTGGCAGCAGATTAGCCCGTCGACATATCGGCATTCAGGGTTTCAAGTTGTCAAAGAAACTTGACATCGCAACTCACGAAATCGCGATACGCGAAATCCCGATAAGATCTCAGCCGTCCATTTTTGACCGGACAGGTGGCGGACATCAAGGTCACCGTCCACGTATTGGCATTCGGGGTTTCACGGTGACAACAATTTCGAGCATCGCAAGTCGCGATATCCCGAGGCTGAATCAGAACCGTCCATATTTCAAGGACGCGTGGCACAAATCCGAGGACTCGGAAAAAGTCCCGAAGAGGAAAGCGCCATCGGCATATCGGGATTCGGGAAATCATGAAACCTGAGAACAAGTGATCGGGTTTTTTTCTAGTGAAATCCCCGATACAAATCTAGCCGTCCATTTGTTCAGGATGCGTGGCAGAGATCAAAGCTTTCGGGAAAAGTCCCGATAAGCGACTTCATCATTTTTTCGGGATTCGGCATTTCACGGATCTTGGAGACAAGAGGTCCGTGACATAACATATCGTGAAATCGCGAGGAGAGATCACGACCGTCCATCTGTTGAGGACGCGTGTCGCAGATCGGAGCCATCGGGAAAATTCCCAATAGGATAGCGCCATCGGAAAATCGGCGATCGCGGAATCGAGGAGACAGAAAACCTCGACATCAGGAATCGTGATATCCCGATTCGCGATATCCCGATACGATCTGGACCGTCCGATCACTGCAGATCTAGACCGTTGAAAAGTCCAAAGGCGATTTTTTCGCATTTCGGCGATTTGAAAGTCAAAGAACGGGAAAAGCCCGTAGCACATTAACATTAAAGTGCGTGGTCACATTACAAGGAGATCCAGGGCCATCTAAAGCCCGATAAGCTCCCATCGGCCATCAGCGAATCAACAATCTCTGAGATTGGAGGTAAATACGAATTTTTTCCCTCTATTTTTTCAGCATTTTTTTCAAATGGCGTCGACCAGCAATCTGGGCCCGACTCAGGGTCCGATTCTTTTGGGAAAGACTTACGAATTTTGGTATCTACGAATGAGATCGTTCCTACAAGCACAAGAATGTTGGGAACCAGTGGATCTTGGCTATGTGGAACCAGATTCAGCTGTCCTCACTGCCATGACAAATGCCCAGAGAATTGCTCAGGCAACTCTGAGAACCAAGGAAAACAAAGCAAAATTCTGGATACAGAATTTGGTGGATGATTCGATTTTTTCGAAAATCACAGGCGCTGGTACTTCCAAACAGGCCTGGGACATCCTAAAAATTTCCTACCAAGGCAATGACAGGGTAAAAACAGTTAAACTACAGTCCTTGTGGACACAATTCGAGACTCTCAGAATGACAGAGTCTGAAACTGTACATCAGTTCATGACCAGATTCATGGGCATCGTGAACCAGATCAGACTCATTGGTGAAACGATCACTGATCAACGAATAGTTGAGAAAATTCTCAGAAGTTTACCCAAGAAATTTGAAATGGTTGTCACAGCCATCCTTGAATCCAAGGATTTGTCAAAATTTTCAACAGATGAACTAATTGGTTCTCTGGTGACACATGAGACAAGACTACATCTCATAGATGAGTCAATCTCCCATGCCTTCCAAACTCAGTTCTCATTCAGAAGAGGGAAAGGCAGAGGAAGAAGTAGACGAAGAGGGAACAACCAGGGTAACCCTCATACCAGTGGAGGAAACAAACAACAATATCCAAATCAGAATTTCCAAGGTCAAAGAAATCAACAACAATATCAACATCAGAATTTCCAGCCTCACAGAGGCAGAGGGAGAAGGTCTAATGACAAAACTAGCATACAATGCTATTACTGCAAAAAGTATGGGCACTATGAATCTGAATGCAAAAAGAAGCAGGCAAATCAGCTCTCAGGCAGAGCACATGTGTCACATCATATTGGAGACACCTCAAGACGTATGTTTCTCTCATGCCACAAAACTGAACAACAACCTACAGATCTCTGGTTGCTGGACAGTGGATGCAGCAATCACATGACAGGTAACAAAGAATTACTTTCATGCCTTGATTCTTCAATTTCCTCTGATATTACTCTTGGTAATGATCATTTAGTCAAAGTTCAAGGAAAAGGAACTGTACCTATTCTTACAAAACAAAATGTAAAGAAAGACATAAACAACGTCTACCATGTACCAGACTTAAAACATAATTTGTTAAGTGTAGGACATCTCATTGAAAAAGGATATAAGGTACTTTTTGAGGGAGCATCTTGTAAAATCTATGATAGAAAACCCAGCAGAAAATTGATTTCTGGAACCTTATGACTCCAAATCAGATGTTTCCCCTTACCCTTAGAACTGCAAATCTAAATCAACCTTATGCACAGAGTGCATCAACCATGAATGAATCAATGGTTTGGCATACAAGATTTGGACATCTTCCATTTCAGAGTCTAAGTCTTCTTCAGAAAAACTCCATGGTCAAAGGTCTACCTATCTTTAAAGAGAAAACTCCCCCATGTGAGTCATGCATACTTGGAAAACACAAGAGAACTAGTTTTCCACAATCTTCCAATCAAGCCAAACAACATCTTGAACTGGTTCACACTGACCTATGTGGACCAATGCAAACAGAGTCAATAGGTGGTAGTTTTTACTTTCTAACGTTTATTGATGATTTCAGCAGGAAAAACTGGATATATTTTCTGAGACACAAGTCTGAAACATTTACAAAATTCAAAGAATTCAAAGCAGAAGATGAAAAAAAGAGTGGAAAATTTCTCAAAGTACTCAGGTCAGATGGAGGAGGAGAATACAACTCGAGAGAATTTACAACTTTCTGCAAATCTCAAGGCATCATCATGCAAGCAACAACAAGGTATACTCCACAGCAGAATGGAGTGGCTGAAAGAAAAAATCAGACCATCATGAATATGGCAAGAACACTTCTCAAAGAAAAATCTCTGTCAAACACTTTTTGGGCTGAAGCAGTAGCATGCTCAGTTTATCTT
>SNQJ01S0096248.1:0-16083 GCA_010110895.2 Picea sitchensis
CCCTTGGAGGTTAGGAATTAAAAAAATAATAATCACTTTGAAACAACCTTGGTATCAAACAACCTTGGCACCCATATCCCAGTGGAAGGTCAAATATCTCTTAAATATGTTCTTTCCCTGACCATGGACAAGACCTAAGTTCCATACATGGTGTGAAAAAATTGTGAATGGCACCTGTATCCCACCCAAGCACCATATAAGTCTATTAAAATATTGTATAGATGTGGTGTATTGAGGCCTTGTTAATGGCCAATGAGCCAACGAAAATATGTTTAGGACCTAAGGCCCTTTTTTTCTCTCTAGTCATGGTACACACCTTGAGACCTATTCTTATTATGAAAACGTACCAATGGTTCCAAAGATACCCTACATAGATCTTGTGTGGTTGTTTAAGGACTACATCACAAATCTCGGTCCTGAGAAGATTCAAATAGGGCCTAAGCACCTTATGTTCTTTGCTATACATTATGCCCAAAACTTGTGAATGGTGACCATATCCCACCCAAATTCCATATATCCCTTAGAAGTAGGCCATATATCCATATATCCCTTATGAAAGTTCTCAAATTCAAGGGCCATGAAATAGGCCTCAAATAACCATGTAGATCTTATTTATGAGATATTTGACCTTCCAATTGGATATGGGTGCCATTAGGATATTTTTTGCACAATATATGTAATTCAAGGTTTATATCATCACCAAAGGAATAAAATCAGGGCCTTCTTCCCTAAATGAAGCTTTTTTATGCTTAATGGCCAAGCTTGTTAAACAAATTCAATTTTTTAAGCAATATAAATATTAAATTCTTAAATTTAAGTGGTATATGTTTGGTAAACAATATTTAAAATTTCATAAATTAAGTAGTTTATATCCTTCTTAAATTCCAAATTTCATAAAGGCGAAGATGAATCCCTCACCTTGACATGTAAAACTCCCTCACCCTGACATGTTTCAAAATGAAATTTTTAGCACTAAAAACTTATTGTAAGGGCAGAGGACTTATTTTCCTTATTTGGGCACAGTAAAGGCCTCTAAACACATACATTTTGCACAAAACCACCTAATGGCACCTAGAAGACCAGTCCAAGGTAAAAGAACCCGCAAAGAGGCCATGTGCCATGGTTGGAGGCCTTGTTCACAACACATGATGCCTATATTAAGGTTTATTTTCCATCATAAGGATATTGTTTCCCTATTATGATCATGGTCAATGCCTTGAGATTTGTGTTTAGTGAGGAAAACATATTAATGGAAACCATATCCACCTCCCAGGAAAAGGACCCCCTAGTGAGGGTTCATGTCATAGTTATAGGTGTTGTTCATAGCGCTTGATCTCATGAAGGTTCAATTAGGGATTAATTTCATTCCCCCCCCCCTTGACCATGTTTAGGAATTAAGACCCATTTCCAATGCATAAAACCTACAAATGGTTCCCACATCCCACTCATAAGCTTGCAAACAACCCATACAATGGACTCACACGTTGGCTCGAGCACTCATTCAAGGCTCTTGAGCTCAAGAATATTCAACAATATCTTGAGGCACTTGTTTTCCTTCCTCGAACATGGTTAATATCCTATGATATATACTCAATGCACAAAACCTCCTAATGAACTCCATATCCAACTCTAATGCTAAAAAACACTTAGATAGGGCTTGTGTTATGGTTTGCAGGTGTTGTTCATGGTGATTGATCCTAAGAAGTGATGTTTAGGGAATAAGGTCCAAGTTTTTTCCTCCCCTAACCATGGCATTTGAGATCAAGAAGGTTCAGTTAGGGTTTAAGACCCTTATTTCCCCCTTAACCATGTTAATCCCTCAATGAACATAAGGTGATTATTCCTTGTTTAAATATTCTCAGGAGAGAGCTTCGTGATGTAGTCATCAAAAAACTAGACAAGACCTATGCAAGGGATATTTCACCTTTATGCGATATCTTTAGCATCATTGATATGTTTTTTTAAAGAGTAACAATGGATCTTAGGGATTTACCATGTTGAAGGGAGGAAAACAAGGAACTTGGGTCCAAAATTAATCTTTTTGAGTTTAAGGGCCATGCACTAGGCCTTGAATAACCATGTATATCCTTTCTAAATGATATTTAGCCTCTAAGTGGGATATGGATGCCATAAGATATTTTTCACACCTTATATGGGAGTCAAGGATTATAACATCATTGAGAGAGGAAAACAAGGGCTTAGGCTGTAAACAAACATTTATTTTACTTAATGGGCATGAAGAAGGGCTCCAATTCGAAATGTGGGAACCATTAATATATTTTTTATATCAAAATAATAATGTATCTCCTAACCTATACCATGGCCAAGGGAGGAAAACAAAGGCCTTAGGCCCTACACAAAATTCTTAGGATTAATGGCCATGAAAACGGCCTTAAAACACCACACTAATCCTCTCTTCTGAATTTGTGGCCATTGGGTGGGATATGGACACCACTCACAAGTTTTATGCACCATGTAAGGCACATGTGATCTTTTCCATTTTCAGGGAGTAAGATAGGCCCTATTGGAATGTTGTAAGTATTAGGATTCATGTTGTAGTCCTCAAATAACCACTCAAGACTTGTAATGTAGGGGATATTTATCCTATGTGGGGAATATTTGGCACCATTAATATGTCTTATACAATAAGAATGGGTCTTTGGGCCTTAGGAAATAAATGAATCTTTCTTGTGATAAATGGCCATGGAAAATGTCTTTGACTTATAGGAATATGGACAAAATTTTTATGTTTTGAACAATAAGAATGGGTCTTAGAATTACCTCCGCCATGGCCAGGGGAGGAAAACGATATATTTAGGTCCTAGAGAAATCTTCTTAGGGTCTTTACAATGGTCAGGGAATGAACATAAGGTGATTATTCCTTGTTTAAATATTCTCAGGAGAGAGCTTCATGATGTAATCATCAAAAAACTAGAGAAGACCTATGCAGGGGATATTTCACCTTTGTGCGGTATCTTTAGCATCATTGATATGTTTTTTTAAAGAGTGAGAATGGATCTTAGGGACTATACCATATTGAAGGGAGGTAAACAAGGAACTTGGGTCCAAAATGAATCTTTTTGAGTTTAAGGGCCATGCACTAGGCCTTGAAAAACCTTGTATATCCTTTCTAAATGAATATATTTATCCTCTAAGTGGGATATGGGTGCCATTAGGAGTTTGTTCACACCACATATGGGATTAAAGGCATATACCATCATTGAGGGATGAAAACAAGGGCTTCAGGATGTAAACAAACATTTATTTTACTTAATGTCCATGAAGAAGGGATCCAATTCGGAATGTGGGAACCATTAATATATTGTTTATATCAAAATAAGAATGGATCTCCTAACCTATACGATGGCCAAGGGATGAAAACAAAGGCCTTAGGGCCTACACAAATTTCTCAGGATTAATGGCCATGAAAAAGGCCTTAAAACACCACACTAATCCTCTCTTCAGAATTTGTGGCCATTGGGTGGGATATGGACACCACTCACAAGTTTTATGCACCATGTAAGGCACATGGGATCTTGTCTTGTGTAAGCTACATGAATATTTCTATTATTATTTTGTATGAATTTGTTTTTTTGCAAAGTACTTTTATGAATTAAATTAGTATCAAAGTTTAGAATTTTAAGTGGCATATCCCAACAAGTGGTTGGGGATGCTACAAGTTGTCACTTGTATAGCTCTATAAGTGATTTTTAGGTGATAAAAATCTCCATAGTTGAGAACTAGTTCTTTCTATTTCTACTTGTGTCGATGTACTTTACATACACACCTTGGTGGTTTGGTCACTCGAGTATCAAATAGGAAAGACTTAATGGACTTTAGAGAATAAGTGATACTAAGGGTCCTACCTAGATATGGGAATGTTGAGTAGAACCCTTCACTAAAAGCCTTCCACTTATGGCTCTATCAACAAATCTCCTTGTGTAGCTATAGACCTTAAGGATATTCCCCAAGGTGTACATAAAATTGTGGACCCAATGTTTTTCTAGAAATCCCTTCCAAGTCCACCTATGATTGAACCCATATCTATGTAATATGAGATGTTATTTCCCTCATAGACCTTCATAAAGGTGATTGTATCTTTTGCTTCCACTAGAATGTTCATCGCTTGGTACCTGAGTGGCGTAGAAAATTTATTTTACAATCCTGGTTGGATTTATTCCCATCTATCAAGTCCATCTCTATAAGTATCTCACCACCTATATGGTGTGGATCTCAATGTCACATAAAGTTCTTATACAAAATCCTCCAAGCACCACTAAGCTTAGATCCTCCATAAAATATTCAACACTCCCTATACCATCAAATATGGGAGGGATTGGTATCTCTATACCAATATCATGGATAGACCTAATCATGGCACAACAATGAGACAAAATATTATAATTGTTGTTTTCCAATCTTATAATGCTTCTTAGCTCCTTGAATTATAATAACATATTCTTCTCCAACTGACTAGTCTTTTTTCTTATTGGATTGGTATAACCATTCTATATTTTTTCCATTAAGTTATATTATTGGCACACTTGTGCACCATCAATGATGTCATCTATTGGCTCTATGTATCATTCCCTCTTGATTGGATCAATGGGTTGTATCACTCTAGTTCCATTGGCTTCAAAATCCATTTTCCCTCTCTTTACATTAATTATGTTTTTGTTTAACAAAAAATAAAGTAATGAAATTAAATTAACAAAACAAATAATAAAACATTAAAAAAAAAAAAAAAAAAATATGAATGACAATGTAATCCTCTTGTGCCCATTCATTACAAAGAAAATTTGGCGCAGGCGGCCTTATACTAGCAGCTTGGATATTCCCTCCATATACTAGCTGCTTGGATATTCCCACAAGGTGGAAACTACACAACACACTCAACAATCGCTTTCGCAGAGCCAAAACCGACCCATACATCGCATTCACAGAGCCATCTACTAGCTTGGATATTCCCGCGTGAGGTGGAAACTACATAGCACACAACAAGAGAGGAGAAAAACTGGCCCATACATCACATTCGCAGAGCAAAACCCCATACTAGCTTACATTCCTGACCGCCATACACATTCATGTTCGCAGAGGAGAAAAATCCCATCCGATAGAGGTAGAGTGGAGATATTCGGTCTTAGATTACTGACCTCCATACATATTTGTGTTTGGCACAGAGGAGAAAAACTCCATCTGATAGAGGTAGAGGAGTGGTGATATTCAATCCAAGATTTCGATTGGACATTGATAGAGGCAAAGGAGCGCCCCTATCCGGACAAACTTGTGGAGATGCCGCAAAACTCAATAATGTCTATCCTCTATCTCTTTGAAAGCGGTAATCCTTTGTTAAATGTAGCTAAAAACCTAGTTTTAACATTGGCATAATTGTGAGAATAGTCTTAGGTTGAAACTTGTTCTTGCAACACACTTTACATTGACTCCCTCTGTTGAAGCCGCCCTTGTTTTTTACCTTCTGAAAAATTTTCAATTTTTGAAGCTTGAAATCTAAGATTTATTTTCTTGTTCCTTCCGAGATCTTAAAACTCTGAAATCTTGTCGCCTAAACAGAAATGCTTTTCCTACTTTAAAGAAAAACAAATCCATTTTCGAAATTGTGTTTGTTCTTTTGTTTATTTCGGGATATCGCAAGTCGGATACTTTAAATCTTTGAATTCACAAGTCCCGAGTCGCGAATGCTGCGAACTCGCCTTTAATTTTAACCCAAGACTTTAACTAGGGTAAATTTTTTAACTCGTGAGTGGACGTTGTCGGGAATTCGCGTCTCGGCATTCATCAAACCCAAATTTCTGTTCTTACAAACCCGAGAGCCGAAAACGCGAGAACGCGATAATTCTTGCGATAACCCTAGTCAAGGATTAAAGGTCAAAAAACTAACCATGGTTAAATTTGGTGCTCGGCATTTCGCCACTCGTCACTTTCTTTCATAAAGTTAAGGCGTCTAAAATCCCGACTCATGAAGTTGCGATATGATTAAGGCAGGATTAATTAGTAACCTAATCTAAGATTTTCTTCCCGTATCTTGAGCCTTAATTATCGCCACATCGCGGTATCGCGACTCGGCATACCATTCCCCCAAAAATCTGTCTTCAAACTTCTGAGTCATGATATGGAGAATAGATTAATTATACAATTAATGACTCTCCAAATCATGATTACTATTAATCGAATCCAAGTCGGCCCTCGCAGTCTCGCGTGTTAAAGATTCGAATTGTTGAAAGGAAGTCCACGATGCAGCGATAAGCGAGAAAATGGTTAACATTGCTAAGTTTGAAATTTTAAAATAAAATGAGATGCGTCCTGTCTCGCGCATCAAGGTTTGTGCATTTCCCAAAGCACCTGCTGCTCTCCATACCCCGACTGCCTGTCAAGCCGCCGAACATTGATGACATTAATGAAGAATTAGGGTAAATCCACGAATAAACAAAATCTGATTTACACAATGAATTGTTTCTAAATTACGATTTGACAGACTTAATTCGAACATTAAAGTACAGAGTTTTCAAATATATACGTGAGTTTCATTTTATTTTAAAAATTTCTCATAAGCGTATAGAGCACGCATTTCTCCGAGTGAACTAGTTTCTGCATGTATACACAGGTCTATCACAGAAGAGAGAAAACACAGTTTCCAGACATGGCCCCAAGGAGAGCAACGAAGGTGAATATTGAGGTTGCAGGGCAAGGCCCAGATAACGTCTCCAAAACTTCGCCCCGGAGCGGTGGTTCAGTCCCTAGATGGTCGTTCGTTTCAGATATTCTACAATCTGAGTTGGTAAATTACTCAGACTCCGATGACAATGATAACGAAAAGGATGACCTGAACACTAAATAAAAAATAGTGGTTCAGTCTGGAATGCACCTGGTTGCAGCCAGGCCACGGTTGCTCCCATACTATGACATGATCCGATGGGCATTGGATCACATAGACCTACCCACCAGAACTATAATCAACGACCAACAAAACACGGTCGGAACTTTCAGACCGGAGCATATCCAAAACATGTACAAGCTCCCAGCAACTTCTGAATACACATATAATGCTGAATTCATGGAGGAATTCAAAAAGAAGGAATGCACAGAATATGACAAAACTATGCCAGGTTTGATAAAGGACTGGGTTTCGCGCTCTGCAACATTTAGAGTGAATGACAAGGGCATCTATTCGATTGCTTCGCTGGAGCCACAATATATGTATGTGGCGATGATGACATGCCGATTGTTTGGAAAGGAGGATACAACGCATTTCTATGTTGCCTGGGTACCTCTCATATTTCAGGTAGCAGAAGGATGCTCATTTAATTGGGCGAAGATACTCTCAGATAGTCTTTTCAACCGTGTCACAGATTACCGAGAGCAGAAAGAAAATGGAAAACCATCCTCTTTTTTCATGTCTGTGTACATCATGGACGCGATATGTTCTATGACTCCATTCCCTTTAATGAACTGGGCTTGGAGTCCAGCACAAGAAAAGCCTGTACACGAGTACCATGACAAACTGTGGGAAAGTAAAGCAGATAAATTTATTTATGAGGTTTTCAACTGGGTGATGGTGCCCCTGCACATCGCCATTTTTGGTCGTTCGCCGCCTCGCATCTTGGATAGCATTGCTGCTAATCTGAGCGGTATCGCGGACTCGTACGTAGAAGCAGAGTTTTCATACTTCAGAGTGTTCGGAGCTGCTATTCCACCTCTTGCGCTACCACAGTTTATCCCCGACAAGCTGGCATGTCGTGAAATTGCCTGACAAATAGTAATCGGCGGCGTAAGCAAAGAGCTGAAAGCATCATCGAAGAAGGTATGGTCGTTTTTCCCCGTTCGGCTAAGTACTTATTCTTTATTGGATTTTGGACATGCTAAAGCTGAGGCTGCAACCTTAGAAGACTTGAGTTTAGTCTCTATTGAGTATAAAAAGCATTATCCTCAGAAAATTGTAAGCAATCATTTGTCAAATTGTGGGTTGAAGAGGTTTGAACACGAATGTTCACCCTCAGATGATATTTTCTGAGGGGCGAGGTCCTATGGGGAAGTGCTAGTTCGAATCAGATATTTAGCACCCGAGGACATGGCCTCTGTTCTAAAGTTTCAGGAGCATAGAAAAAGATGTCTCCCTGTTGTACTGGGAGGTTTGGGACTTTCCGAGGAAAAAGGGAAGGATGTTGAAGGTTCCGAAAAGAAAATTCCTAACCCCGAAAAACACCAGGAAGGGGGGTCTGGGAAGAATCCCGAAAGAGAGGAAGAAATCAAAGATCCATCCAGGGAACATAGTCCGAAGATGGAAGTTAAGAACACAGACCCGCCAGAAACTCAAAAGCTCGAAACCAAGACGAAAACCTTGGATCCTGCGAAGGAGTAGGAATCAGTCGTCACACCAGGAAAGGCAGCAAAATAGATAGGGGAACCCATTACTTCTGTCACCCCCTTACAGTCAATGCGAGGGAATGTAGAAGAGGGATGGATTTTCGGTGAGGAGCTAATGCCCATCAGAGCAGAAGAGCTTCCCCCAAATGAATTCTTTTTTGACAAAAAGAGGAAAGCAGTTGTGAAAAGGGAGTTCTACCAGAATGAAGGATCAACAGCTAAAAAATTAAAAGTGATGACAGATGGAAATAATAAGAAGAGTGACGAATTCGCCACAGAAATCGCAGGGACGCTGGGAGCGTATGCGTCATCAAACCAATTCTCTGTCGGGATGTTGAAGAATCAGCTCAAAAGAAAGAATCGACTGATCAAGACACTCGAAGCCCGAGTAGCTTCGACTGCAGAAAGCGCTAAGAGTCAGGCGAGTGGAGAAATAGAACTAGCCCGATTGGCTGATCAAAAGGAAATTGAAGTCCTTAAAACCAAGTTGGAACAAGCGAATTCAGTGATCCGAGAAGGTCGGGTACAGGCAAATCAGCAAAGGAGTATGATCATAGGGTTACAGTCTCAGTTAGAAGTCACTGAAAGAAAAATGATTGACGTCGAGGGGTTTAAATCCTGAGCGATTGATATCAAGGGCAAGATCTCTTCTGTACAGCAAAATCTGTTAGACAAAGTAGGGGTGATCCGAGAAGATTGCATGTTAATACACCATATTTCAGAAAATCTGACTGTCAAACAAAGGAACGTAGAGGCTGCTCGAGTTGCTTTTCAAGAGGCGGTAATAGCTACCAATAACAGGTTTTCGACAGATTCTCTAGGACTCACCATCGTTGAACAAATAAGAGGTAATATTCTGTTAAAGGATTGGGAACATAATATTACCTTAAGCAAAGAACATGTTCAAAAAGTAACCAATTCATTACTAGAAGCCTTCAATGCCATAGATGGCGAGCTGTTAGGAATGGAAAATGGAGGTGACTCAGAGACACTAAGGCAAATGAATGTAGATCAGATCTCCCTTGATATAAAGGAGAAGAATGAAAGAGATTCGGTGGATATCTCTAAAATAGACAGGGTAGATATGGCTCAAGTTGATAAACATTTGATTCAACCGAGTGCACAACTCAGCGCTCTTCACGTCAGTGACGCACAAATAGGTGATAAACTTCCACAGTTGGCTCGAGAGTGCTATTTCGTCGAGGCCAGTTGTCAAGCAGAGCCTTCACAACTTGTATCCCAGTTCGTGGACAAATGTATCATATGTACCAAATCCATGCAAAGACAAGCACCTGGCACTTTTTGAAAATAGAGTAGAAGAGATGGAGTGATTTTTCTCCTAACAGCTGCTAAATGGAACCGTCACAGCTTGTATCCAGTTTACGGACAAATGTATCATATGCACCGAATCCCGTAAAGGCAAGCACCTGGCACTTTTTGAAAATAGAATAGGACAGGGCAAATTTATATAAATAGATCACAAAAAGAAGAACAAAGGACTGGACCTTTTTTGGTATCGATTGTAATAGAGTTTTACACTGGAAGAAGTTAATATACAAGCATTTTTGAAGATTCTCGATTCCGTCCAGACTGTATTACCAATTTTGCTTCTTTGTGTTTTATGTTTTATTTCATTTCGCTCATTTATAACTGATGTGATTTGTTATAATTTAGTACAACCACTACTATAACAAACGAATTCTGGTTTTCTGTCTATGTCTATTGTTTTTCCTCTGCACCGGCTATCAGCAGGTGTAAGACCAATTCGCATGTTCAGAATTCTACGTTTATTCTCGGCTACGTCGGTCATTATCTCACCTTTTTCTTCTTCTGCTTATATGTGATTTTTCTCTTGACAGGAACTTCTTATTATACGCAGCTAAATGTTTCTCTTTCGCATCACACTTTTATATTAAATTATAATGCAGTTACAGGAAAGGGCCTTCTTTTGCAATCTTTATTTCGTTCAGAAAATGTAAAAATCTCTCTTTATTTCGACCAAATTAAAACAACACTGAAATCTCTCTTTAATTTATTTCCTACGGTTACTGTTCCTCAATGACTGTACTTGCAGCTACGCAACCTAATATTGAACCTGGGTTATCTAGTCAAACACATATTGCTTTAAATCTTTTCGATACAATCCTTAAAACTGCTAACACCCGGGAAGAACTTGAGCATTCGTGGGCAGCCATTGAGCGTGATATAGCTGCTCAAGAGCAGTTAGAAGCTAGACGATGAGAACGTATAAATCTGCCGTAGTTTCTCATACCGAAGGTCAGTATAATCTTTTATCAACCTTCATCATACTTTCAGATGCCCTGACACTGTACTTCAAGCCTTAATACAGACTCAGGAACAACATCTTTCTGGCGCCGTTGTCAGGGACACGAAGTTACGAAATCTTTTTCCCTGGGAAAATGACAAATTATTTCATTGATAGTGTTACTCTTTGATAGTGGACATAGAGTACACACAATTTTAAGGCTTTAAAAAAAAAAAATATTTCACTTGGCGACTCCATTGAAACACAAATGAGCATCTGGTAGAAGACATACCAGACAGAACCCGGATGGCAAGCTGATTACGCCTGTTAATGATCCTGAAATTTTTTTAAAAGCGAGAGGCTCATCTGAGACAACCACTACCGCTCATAAGCCCAAAAACCCACTTTTAAAGGCGAAATGCCCTTCAAAACCTCCTATTTTCTGCAACCCTCTGTCTGATAGCAAAGATCCGAAAACAAACTACACTGAATCTAGGAATGAGATCCATCAAACTATCCCATCTATAAACAAGGGAAAATATCCTTTAGAAAGATCGTTGTCATTTGACCTACCAACCTTTCTTCAGCAGAACTTCCCAGTTTCACCTGATTCAAAAGAGTGTGTTACACCCTCGTTTCCTACTCCCAAATCGATGGCAGGCGTCGGAGGAGGAGGTAATGTCCCTCCTCCCAGAGTATTTGCAAAAGTAGCAGTGAGATACGCTCCCCTAGTTTTACCCGCTCACCTCCATGATTTGCCTGACAACTACATTAAAAATCTTCCTAAGTTCACTGGGGAGGGATATCTAACCGCAGCTGAGCATATAAACTTTTTTGACCAGTTCACAGACATCTGTGGTATTGAGCACGAGGATGTTTATTCGAGACTTCTTGTACAGGCCTTTGAAGGACAGGTCCGAACTTGGTTTAGGAGCCTTCCTGCTGCTTCTATTCGGACATATGATGCATTAGAAGATGCCTTCCTCAGACAATGGGGAGAGCGGAAATATCACTTATATTACCTTACCGAGTTTGGGTCTCTAAAGAAAAAGAACTCGGAAACAGTTATGGAATTTATTCTGAGATTTAACAAACTGTATAATAAAATTCCAGCTGTTGTTAAACCTTCAGAACCCTCAGCCAAAGTAACCTTTGTGGGAGCTTTCGAACCTGATTTTGCCTTACTTTTGCGAGAAAGAAGAGGAGCCACCCTAAATAGAATGCAAGACGATGCTGTCGAAATAGAATCTAATATGATGGCTTCAGGCAAGTTAAAGGCTAAAGTAGAAACAGTCAACCAAGAAAATAGACGCTATAGGGAAACAACGGGTCCTTCAGGGTCAAATAGACATACCGATGACAGAGTAGATGATATGGCCCGAATAATTAAAGAACTGTCTAACAAAATCTCTAGAATGGAGTTGGATCAGGCTAAATCTTATTCTTCTAACAAAAGGGACTTCAGGAGGAACCCAAATCCCCAAAATCAACAGAGGCAAGTAAAAAATGAAGATCAAAAAATACAGGCTCCACTAAAAAACAAAAATTTTATAGGGGCAAATGACCTCCAAGATTTTGGAGATTCGGAAGATGAAGTTGCGTGTTTCGGTGATGAATGTTCCCAGTCATTTTTGACCAAGGAAGACTATGAGAAATCTTTAAATACCTCTCAACCTTCTGATGAAGATAAAGAAGGTAATCATCCTGACCTTTGCGTATCTCAACCAGAAACAAAAATGATAGCGGCTGATTTTCAACCCAAATACAATCTAAGATCAAAAAACAAGACCACCTCAACTGACCAACCTAAAAGGATCCTTCAAAGGGGTCAAGCTCATGAATCTCCTTTGGAAGAAACATTGTTACCCAGCAATAAGGTCAAGGTAGCAAAAACTCGAGAGTCCGACGCGAAAAAGGTTGAAACCCAAACAAAAGAAATTGAACCGGTAGATAAAGTTATATCTTCGGCTAAGATCACGAATGATAAAGAAGTCCAGACAAATAAGCCGGAAAGGAAAATCTTGGAAGTCATAACCAAAGAAACCAACAAGATAAATTTATCTTTCAATTTCGAAAATGAATTAAATAAAATTAAGATACCGATTCCTTTGGTAGAATTAGCAAGAAACCCCACTTATCGGAAACAAATCGCCAAAATAATGGGTGTCGCTGAGTTAGAAAGTCACTCTGATGTTATCAACCTAGAAGATGATAGACCTAACATCACATTCGGTCCTCATTTTGAGGGATCTAAATATAACGTCGCTCCTTTCTATATCACCCTGAATATACATGATCTGTTACTACATAACTGTATGTTAGACTCCGGGGCTTCACATAATGTTGTGCCCAAAATTATAATGGAGAGGCTGGGCCTCCAGATCACTAGACCCTATGGAGATCTATACTCTTTCGATTCGAGAAAGGTTAAATGTATGGGAATGATAAAAGATCTGGTTGTTACCCTGGCTCAGGTCCCGGTCAAAAGTGTCTTGATGGATGTGGTTATTGCGGATATTCCTCCCAAATATGGTATGTTGTTATCCAGATCATGGGGAGCCAAGTTGGGGGGTTCTTTACAATTGGACATGTCATATGCCACAATTCCTATATTCGGTGGTCAGTTTACTCGATTATACAGGGAAACAAGATTGGCGTTTACTGTCAGTGATCCTCAGAATCCAAATAACTTTCCCATTTACGTTGCAGACCAAGATCTGGGAAATTTCATATTGTCATTTGATGATGGTTTATATGGGTGCCCAGAAGAACTTGATATGAAGCGAGAAGAGCTTAACCCCTTGACTGAAGAACTATGCAAAGGTGGTATCTGGAAAATGTACTTCGATGGTGCTTCGTCTTCTGAAGGAGCCGGTGCTGGCATACTTTTGGTAGCGCCTAAAGGTAAGTTTATCGTTCCTTTCTCATATCGTTTGCAGTGGGATATAGATTACACCAATAACGTATGTGAGTATGAAGCGTTAATATTGGGTTTAGAGGCTGCAAAGAAGTTAAATATAAAAAATTTGGAGGTTTACGGTGACGCTGAATTAATAGTAAGACAAGTAAACCGACAATACCAAGCCAAGCATCCCAGACTAAGAACATACAGAAATTGTGCTTGGGATTTGATGGAGAATTTTTTCTCATCTATAGAAGTCCATTTTATTCCTCGCACAGAGAATCTACATGCCGACGCCTTGGCTAAGGCAACCTCAACCTTTTCTCCTCCCACGAACGTTAAACTGAAATATCATATTGAAATCAGATATAAACCCTCTATACCCGACAATGTAAGACACTGGCAGATTTTTGAAGATGACGAACAAATTCAGAAATTTATTATGGCAATAGGTGAGTTCTCTGAAACTTATCCAGACCAAGAAAACCAAAACGACCCGATATGGATCATGCAAGAGGGTGAAGATCCTGAAACCTTTCGAGATAAAATAGCAGATCATCGCATGTTGGTCCTTAAAAACAACCAGATCCTGAAAGGCTTAATCCCTTTAGAAAGCATTTTTGACCAAAATGACATACCTGTGAAATCCACTTTGCAACCCCAACCAGAAGAAGTGGAGGATTGCGACATAGGAACTGAGAAAGAAGCCAGGATAGTAAAGATATATAAATTCCTCCCTTCCAAGGTAAAATACCAATACAAAGACCTACTCAAACAGTATACAGATGTTTTCGCCTGGTCCTATGAAGAGCTTCGAACGTATGACACTTCCATAATTGAGCACAAGATACCGTTGAAGCCCGGGGTCAATCCTTTTAGGCAAAAGCTTAGGAAATTTAACCCCATTTTGTTGCCCGTCATTGAAAAGGAAGTTAAGAAGCTTTTAGATGCGAAAATAATTGTACCTCTAAGGTACTCAGACTGGGTGGGAAATTTAGTCCCTGTCAAAAAAAAGAACGGAGAAATCAGACTATGTGTGGGTTTCCGGAACTTGAACAAGTCCTCTCTTAAGGATAATTATCCGCTCCCCAAAATGGACCACGTCCTGGAAAGGGTAGTTGGAGCAAATCGAATGTCTATGATAGATGGGTTTTCTGGGTACAACCAAATCGCCATGAACGAGCTAGATAGAGAAAAAACCTCTTTCACCACACCATGGGGTACATTCATGTATGATAAAATGCCTTTTGGTTTGATGAATGCAGGGGCTACATTCCAGCGTGCTATGAACATCGCTTTCATCAGAGAAAGAGAAAAATTCGTAGTAATCTACCTTGACGATTTAACGGTCTTTTCTAAAACTGATGAAGAACATTTGATCCATTTAAAACAAACTTTCGAAAAATGCCGCGGGTATGGCCTATCTTTGAACCCAAAGAAATCACATTTCTCTATGCGAGAAGGTAAGCTTCTGGGGCATATCGTATCTAAAGATGGGATCAGGATCGATCCTAAGAGGATTGAAGCAATACAAACCATTAGGATTCCTAGGAACGTAAAGGAAATTCAATCTTTCTTAGGAACAATAAAGTTTTTACGAAGGTTTATACCAAATTTTGCTGAGATTGTCAAATTGATCACAGGAATGATGAGAAAGGATAGCAGAGTAAATTGGACGACCGAGGCTAAAGCGTCGTTCGAGCATATTAAAAAAGTCATTAGTGAATCACCTGTGTTAACAAGCCCAGATTACTTGAAAGATTTCCTCATCTTCTCGTTCGCTTCTGAACATACTATCGCCGTGGTATTGCTACAAAAAGATGATGAAGGCTTTGAACGCCTGATCGCGTTTTTTAGCAAGAGCCTTAGAGACGCCAAACTAAAGTATGATATAATAGAAAAACAGGCGTACGCAATGGTGAAAGCGCTTAAATCATTCAGAACTTACGTTCTGCATTCAAAAATTATCGCGTACGTACCAACCAGTGATGTGAAAGATATATTGGTACAGCCTGATAGTGATGGAAAACGAGGGCGCTGGCTCGCTAAAATACAAGAATTTGATCTGGAAGTCAAGCCTACTAAATTGATAAAGGGGCAGGGTCTGGCCAAACTCTTGGCTAAGTCCAACCTTAGAGCTCTTGACATCAATTGCCTACAAGGGGAAGACGGAGACACACATTTGCAAGAGTCGGATGACCAAACACATCCAAGCAAGGTTGAAGAAAAATTCATGACGTCAGAATGGTATAAAGATGTAGTTTTCTATTTATTAAACCTGAAATGTCCAGATGGACTAACACCAGCCAAAGGCAGAACTTTAAAACTCCATGCTGCAAAATATTGCATCTCCGAAAATCAACTATATTGGAAGGATCCACTCGGGTCCTTACTAGTCTGTTTGGTTGAGTCGGAAACTCCACAGGTCATGCAAGAATTTCATGGAGGAATCTATGGAGGACACCATGCATGGAGAGCCACAACCTACAAGATCCTAAGGGCCGGATACTATTGGCCAAAACTATTTTCGGAC
>SNQJ01S0096248.1:33670-44186 GCA_010110895.2 Picea sitchensis
TGCAAATTCTATGAATAAGATTTGTTTTCAAGGTCTAGTGTATTTAAAGATGTTCTCGTTGCAGTAGTTGTCCCTAAGACCGTGTATTGCAGTGTTACCCAATGAAAAACTATTTTTTCAAGTCCTTGTAAAGTTTAAATAGCATAAATTGAAATGGGAAATTGAACATGTTCGTTTTATAGTTATAGGTAATATGTTATGCTCAGAGCCACACATACATAGACGCTTTGATCTAAAAGTTTCATCTCAAGGTCGCTAAACAGACAAAGTTGAAATTGAAGAAACAACAACTCTCAAGGATCTGGATTTGGACTTTGTCTTTTACCTTGAACCATCTCGACGTCATATCAAATTTATGTTCTTTACTCTGAGAATTATACAAATATATCAGTCTTTAGATTGGTATTGTCACCAGGTAGGCACACAAGGGTTGGATATGCTTCTTTCCTTCAAGGCTTGAGTTATTTTGTGTTTGCAATGCTTTGTTATCAAAATCCAATTGAATAAAACAAACACCAACTTTGTTTGGGAAAAAATCCCTCATGAATGAACAATCCCATTTCCAATTCCTTCATTCACCTCTATCTTTTTAAAAAGCACATTTAGTTGGATACAAAAATGAAGTAAAAGGTTAAATGGAGTGATAGAGTGCTAAGATCTTATTGTACAAAAATGGTTGTATTTTGGCAGTGCTACACTCATAGAGGTATGTGCTATCTCTCTCCACAATCTTATGAAACCCAACAATACAATTGTCATCAACACCCTATTGGTGTATAAATATGTTCAATATATATCTTACACTCATTTAAATGTCAATCTGGGATTTGTAATCAAAAGAGTTTTTACACTATGTGTGTCGAGAACAGGTAACCTACCTAATTATGTTGCATATAGGAAATAATTAATAGCATAAAAAAATTGTTTCTAAGATTTCTAAATACTTCAAACACCCTTGAACATAGAAGAGAAAACTGATAATGAAACTTCTTCACACAAAGAGCTAATAAATAATATTCTACCCTAGAGAAACAAGTCTATTCATTTCAGGCTCATGAATTAAAGAGATGAATTTGAGAAACTTGTCCCCTGTAACAACCAAAACAGTAAATGGAAATCAACTTCAACCACTCTCAAAATCAAAATCAATTCCTGCTTCATGCAATTCAAACAAACCAGTACAAGGAATATTCAGTATAACTGAGAGACTTCATTACAGAGCATGAAGATGAGGTATAAAGTCTTCTGGTTCCTTGATGTACTAAATCTACTGCAATCATAAACTCAAGATATCAGTCCCACACTTCAAATGATTAAATGGCCATATCCAACATTCGAGAATGAAATATCTATTTGATCTAGCACCTGATTGTTCACACCAATCCAAAAACAATTAACTTAATGTTGAATTCTGGAAATGGATTAAAGATCATTAACACACACACACACTGCTGTAAAATACTCACACAAGCACACAGAACGTATACAGGGAGATTTACCTTAGTTGCGGCAGTAGGCCCTTTCCGAACCAACAAGGAACCTATTAAGAAAGTAACAGACTAAAGATTTTCACTCATACTCAGGAATTTGCATAATAGATCTTTTGTATTAATTCAACTGGTAAATTGGATCAACAATTCTTTACTTCATACATAAAAACGATATGTATCGTCTGGCTCTGATAGCATACTCCGTTACATTCCTTATTATCCACCACACGCTATCACCTATACAACATTCCGTATATAAGGTAAGCGGATACTATCAATATCTATAGATAAGCATTAAACAGTTTGAGAGATTTTACAATTGATATTTACATCGAATTTCTAGGAATCGACTCCATCCTCATGACACGAAGTGAAAGAGCAATGGAGTCTCTCGTAATCTGGAAAACTGATTTGGGAGCTTTTGTTCAACTGCCTTCTCAAAATCTTCACCATCATACTGGTCCAACTGGTGCATTCTGGAAATAGAGGTTTTGGTACTGGAATACACACAGTCGTGAATTTGAGTACCGGAATGGGCACGGAGCAGATAGTACCGGAATAGCGCATGACTTGGTACCGGAATAGATTTGAAGTAGATGGTACCGGATCAAAATTTCCTTGGGTATCGGAATGGATTTGGTACCAGATTTCATGATGACTGGAAGTACTGGAATGGCGCAAGTACCAGATAGGCTGCTCATAAGTCAAACCATTAGGACTATACAAAATAAAACACTTGATGGGTGTTCTATATGCACTAAAAAGACACTTAAAAACCCTTAATTAAATTTTCATCCCGGGGTAAGTAAACTTAGAGTTGTAGCAAAATATATGCCAAAGGTAGAAGGTTGGTAGGAGTGTAGACTAGTTAAGGAAGGAAGCTATCTAAGGCTAATCTACTCAAGAAAAGCTATTTAATGAGAAAACCCTACTAAGAAAAATGAAACTAGGTAACCTAAGTACTTTTGGGCCAAGGGTCGATGGATAGTTCCTAAGAAAGAAAATGAAAACTCTATGTAAAGAAAACAATAAGAAAAAGCAAACTACCAAGCATAATAAGCAAATGACAAAAGAAAACTTCTTTAATTTTCCAACCTACATTCAATGATCGACTACCCTATGAAAGAAAATAAATAAGCAAGTAAGCAAAAGCACCTATCTAACCTATTAAAGAAAATATACAAGTAAGCAAAGACACCTAACTAACCTACTAAAGCAAAAGACAAGTAAGCAAAGGCACCTAACTAACCTACGAAAGCAAAAGACAAGTAAGCAAAGGCACCTAACTAACCTACGAAAGAAAAATACAAGTAAGCAAAGGCAACTAACTACTGCAAGTAAAACTTCTCATTGAACAACTCTCTAGCCTAAGAGGCAAGTGGACTAAATGCCTAATGCAAAACTATTTCTAATACGTGAAAGGAAATTTAAATGCTCAATGCAATGCATGAAAGGAAATCTATTCTATTGGAAGCAAGAAAGGCTACCAACTAATTCTTAAGCAAACTACTATCTAATCTATCAAAGCAAAGTCTGTCTACCCTACAACAACAAATAAAACTATTTCCTAAGCTATGAAAGAAAGAAACTATATCTATGAAAGCAGGAAAACTATTCTTTTAACTTATGACAATTCAAATATAATGTTGGTGGTTGTGTGAATGCCTTGGGTGGTGACGGATGATATCTCGATGACACTTGAAAACAAAGGACAATTCTAATGGTATAAGCTCAACACTAATCTCAATGGAAAAATGAAAGGTGTGAAGTAAACAATCCAATGAAAACTTAGCCATGATAAAAGTAATGTTAAATACCCTGCATATTCATGTATAAACCATCAACAACATAACGATATCATCATTACTTAACTAAGGAATTTAATTGCATTTTAATCTATGAAAGGAAACTACATAAAAGAAAACTATGCTATGTCTACTCTAATCATTCAAACTGCAATAAAAAAATAATTAAAAACGGAAATTAAACTATGAAAGTAAATTAACAATCTACATTAACCAACAACTAATTAAATAAAATCTATGTAAAACTAAGATAAGCAAACTATAAAAACTGGAAGTAAATCTATCCATCCATCAATCCTTGTCAGAAGAAAACCCAAATTAAAACTATGTTCTATTCTAATTAAAAATCTGTTCTAAACTTGATTTAAAATTATAAAATAAAGCATCATTTAACATCTACTTCGCACACGGGGTTAGTATAAAAGAATTTATAATTGCACTCATGGTTAGTAGAGAGACTTGCAAGTATTTTCCTAATCTACAAAATCAATGCATGCTAATATGTATCATCATCTAACCTGCAAAACAATTAAAATAATTAAGCTATAACAAACTAGTTAGCACAATAAAAATATACATGTATAGAAAATAAAAAGAGAGCAATTAAATTAGGAAATGAAAAACAGACATGAATACAGTTACCAGACTACTGGTGAGCCCCCCAGCAAGTCATGGTCACTCTCTAAAAGCACACCACGAACTCAGCAGGCCAAATTCACCATAAAAATCCAAAAACGCAGTTCTGGCACAATTCTGGCAATGTAAAATACCAAAACAGACAAACAAATTTGTCTCTAATCTAATGGCTCTTCTACTTGCTTAAAAATATTTTGACCATCCTATCTGTTAGCGTCAGAAGTCACTCCTGGATTGCTTGCAGGAGCAGATCCCAACGCCCATCAGTTTTTATGTCACGGTTTGATAAATGGGATGATCAGATGGGTAAAAACTCAGGGAGGTATCACTCTAACTCAGGGATTGGGTCTGGCATGTAAGGGACAAAGGAGGTCTTGATCTAACTTCATCCAGTGGATTGATTAAAGGATGAACAGGTAGAAGACTTGGTAGGAAGGGTGAACAAACTGCTTTGGGCAATGGCTTTCAACAGTATGAAGAAGAAAAACTCTGAATGCAAGATCCTCTTGGTTCAGGGTCTCAAGAAACTGAAGGGGACTTGACTGGATCCTCCAATTCCAAGTCACTCAGTGCTGGGAGAAATCACAAGAACCGATTAGAAACAACGTAACTGCTATAGTGATCCATTCCAACATCATCCTATAACAACTACAACTCGACTAGATCCTCCAATTCCGAGCTGCTCTAACACAGTGTAACAAAGGCGTAAAAGAAACTGGCTTCCATAAGGCAAGAAGTCTCAAAAGTCCATGTATAACCAGAGTAACAGTGCTTCATTAAAGCTTTACAACCGGGAGCTCTGCTCAACCATCGATCCTTTACAAAATGGAAAAAATGCCTACATATAGCCAAAACAAAACAACAACAGTGGAAACAAGAAGCTGCATTAAAAATTTTGCGTCTGCATGTCTTCTGACAGTCTGCGCATGCAGACTCTGGATGATCATTCAATTATGACAGACGCAATGGGACTCCTGAGAGTCTACGCATGCAGACTCTGGATGATCGTTCAATTATGACAAACGCAATGGGACTCCTGACTGTCCTGCAGTGGTTTGATAGACGCAATCTCCGTCAGGAAGGACTATCAGTCTGCTTGTACGCTTGGTCCTTTCCTGGCCTTCTATGTATGGAAGAAGATGACATTCAACCACCTTCACGACAATAATAATTGCTTCCTTGGGATTGGGAATGGCCTCGGTCAACTCTGCCCTCTAGGACGTAGAAGACTCCTCATGCTGCCACCTGGAACAGTTGGACGGTCTAATGGATAAGGCGTGGAGTAACTGGCACGCTTGACGTGGAAGGGGAAAGGGAGGTGATGGCGTCAACACTGTGAGGGTGAGATGAGAGGTGATGAGGTGGTAGAAGGTAAGAGGGTCTAAGGATGGGTGCAGTAGCGAAAGGCTGACATGGAAGGGAGCGGGACACATGGTAGGGGATGAGGAGGCTCGGAAGGTGAGTGGATGATGAGATGGGGGGAGGGACCACATGGACCAGAAGAGGAAAGGTGGACATATTTCGGAGGATGAGGAAGGGCTAAAGGGAGCGAGCCTCATCGCATGGCCAGGAGGAGAATAGATGGCAAGGGGAAGGATGGTACAAAAGATGGCACGACAGGAAGGGGGCCCACGTTGGTTAAACACAGAAAGACAGAAGGCTCCGGAATACAATGTGCGTTGTTGATCCGGGCGCTCTAATCACAGTCGTCGAAGAGATGCGTCCCCGATTCCGGACCCCCCCCCCCTCCGCTTAAAGGTAGAAAGGCGGGGGGGCTCCAGAATCCAATGTGCGTCGTTGATCTGGACACTCTAATCCCTGCCGTCCAGATCTGATTTCTGTTTAAACACAGATGCATTTGCATCCCGAACTTAGGACAAGTGGTTTTTTAACCCATTCCTTCGCATTTTACCCCCCCCTTAAGTCCAATGCGCCCGATTTTCATCGATGGATGGACGGCTGAGAGGACCTCGATGCTTCCAACGTGAAAATCTCGAATGGCCCCACTCGTGGCTCAGCTATTGCGCCGCGTGTCCTCCATTACCAGGCTCACTTGACGTGACCAGGTGCTAGGACCATAGGCTTAGCTTCAAAGGCTCTTATCGACATTTCGGGGTTCGGGGTTTCGAGATGTGAGATGACTAGGGAATTTTACCCTTCGAATTCCTGAATGTCGATATGCCGACGTGACTAGATCTTGCGCCACGCATCATTGGATCAGACGAACCAAATTTAGTCTTGAAATATAGGTGCTTTCTTTGAAACTATATATTGGTTAACTTGGTAGCCTCGATATCCCAATGACCGTTGATATGTTCTTATGGATGAATCCGGGCTGTTGACAACGTAATTTCACCCGCTCATTTGATTGGAAGCCGTAAAACGAGATTTTTCCATGCTGCGCTCGGGTGCTTCTCGTGTAACTTGCAGACCCGAATGCTCTCGAGCCTAAGACAAGAATTATCGCTAACATTAGGCTCCATGGGGGACAGAGTCATCCCTGTGATTCTCTAAGAACTCATTCTGCAGCTTCAGTGCCTTGCTGTTGGGCTATGGAGTCATGCTCAAAACATCCTGCCGCTGAAAATACAGGCCGAAAAATAAAAGTAACAAAATAAAGCTACATGCCCAAAGGAGCTTATCTATATACATTCCTAATGCTAATAAAATATTTTACATGGGCTAGGTGAAAGAGAACTTCCACCATATCCATTCAAGAAGCTTCCTGGATAGAAGCTCCTTTCTTCTGTCGATGATCACCAACATATAGTGTAACCGTGACAGCATAACGGATACACTCTCCAATTTCTCCTCATAGGCTGGAGTTGAGATGAAATAGGGCGGCTCCAAAGCATAAGGGAAATGCCACTCCATGTATTCGCTGACAAGGTCATCAAATGAGTGGCCAATTCCAGGAAATTGGCAACAAACAACCTCTTCTGCTACACAGTTGTTCACTGGTGACCGAATATCTCTGATAAGCACAGGCGGGTGAATAACTGAAATGGGCTTGCTGCTCTCAGGCGGTGGCTGCTCGCTGACTGGCTCTGGACAGGAAATATTCTGCTCCTCTAGTTCGGTCTCCCCCAAGTCCGATTCATATTCATCATAAATAGGGACCATGGGGTGGTTTTGCTTGTTGAATGGCTCTTCAGTATCTCTATAGTGATCAAAAGTAAGATAAGCTTGTTGCTCATCATCACTATAATATATATCAAAAGGGGGTTGTCCTTCATTGATATGATCCTCCTCCCGAACAGTGATCCCGTAAAAAAATTATGTTTTAGGGATAGTGGGACCTACTGGTTCTGGCTGCTCACACGTAATATTTTTCTCTTTAATCCCGGGTAAACATATATCGTGAGAAACCCCCTGGAGAAAAAGAGAGGAAACCGCTTCCACAATAATTTCTTCTTTAAAAACGGGAAGGCCTCCATCCTCAGAAGTAGGGCTGCTAGGAATATCTGCTTCAACCCAGTACTCAGGTGATACATCTACCATGGACCACATCTTCTCTGCAAACTCATAATATCCCCAAGAGGTGTGTTGATATTCGTGAAGATCTAAAAGAAAAGATGCATCTGATATGATGTCAGATGCTTCCGTTCTGGGGCTAACCCAATTAATATCATCCAACACCTCTATATTTTCACAGCAGATGCTTTCCTCCATAGTAAGGGCTTCATCATGGACCTGGTCTTTAGGGCCAACAGAGGCTTCCTGAAGCAAAGAAAACTCCTCACAACAGTTTTCAAACAAACCATCAGCTGGATAGTAGTCTTTACAAAATGAATTGAAAGCTGTATGAAAACCTATTAAAGAGAGAATGCTTGCAGTGGGAAGAGACCGACACCATTCAAGAGAAACTCCCTTCAATGAATACCTGAAGAGCTTAATCTGGACATCCTCATGCATGATATTGTGTCAGTGGATAGCCTCATGGAAGTCCAATAAATGCTCAGCTGGTTCCTCCCAACTTGTTGCATGAAATTCAGGGAGGAAATATTCCCATTGGTCTCTATCAGGAAGTGCATTAGGAAAACCAACTATCTGAGAAAAGTCACAGAAAGCAAACCTTTGAGCTAGAATTTTCTCCATATCGAAGCAGTGGAGTCGCCAATCGATCCTCGAATCAGGGATTCACCAGGTGAAATATGCGCAGCTTCAAGTGTGTCTGGTTCTTGTTCACCATCAAAGGCCAAATCTTAACATTGTCGTTACCGAATCTTCTCAGGCTGAGAAAGCAGCTGCTGAAACCTTCTCGAGAAAGCTCCTTAGGGTCATCTTTTAGGTGTGCTAACAGTAGTCACAGCTGAAACAGTGATGTGGAAACAATGGAGTCGCCACAGTGGATTCGCCAGGTGCACAGTAGCAATCTTTAAGGGATCTGATGTCTGATGCACCTTCAGAATCAAAGGCTCAATGTCGTTCTACCCAGGGAAAATATTCAACTTCATCCCCGGCAAAGGCACCAGAAATGTTAGCATCAAAAGTCAGTCTTGGATTGTTTGCAGGAGAAGAGCCCAACGCCCATCATTTTTTATGTCACGGTTTGATAAATGGGATGATCAGATGGGTAAAAACTCAGGGAGGTATCACTCTAAATCAGGGACTGGGTCTGGCATGTAAGGGACAAAGGAGTTCCTGATCTAACTTCAGCCAGTGGGTTGATTAAAAGATGAACAGGTAGAAGACTTGGTAGGAAGGGTGAACAAACTGCTTTGGGCAACGGCTTTCAACAGTATGTAGAAGAAAAAATCTGAATGCAAGATCCTCTTGGTTCAGGGTCTCAAGAAACTGAAGGGGACTTGATTGGATCCTCCAATTCCAAGTCACTCAGCGCTGGGAGAAATCACAAGAACCGATTAGAAACAACGTAACTGCTACAGTGATCCATTCCAACATCATCCTATAACAGCTACAACTCGACTGGATCCTCCAATTCCAAGCTGCTCTAACACAGTGTAACAAAGGCGTAAAAGAAACTGGCTTCCATAAGGCAAGAATTCTCAAAATTCCATGTATAACCAGAGTAACAGTGCTTCATTAAAGATTTACAACTGGGAGCTCTACTCAACCATCGATCCTTTACAAAATGGAAAAAATGCCTACATATAGCCAAAACAAAACAACAACAGCGGAAACGAGAAGCTGCATTAAAAACTTTGCGTCTGCATGTCTTCTGATAGTCTGCGCATACAGACTCTCGATGATCGTGCACTTATGACAGACGCAATGGGACTCTTGACTGTCCTGCAGTGGTTTGACAGATGCAATCTCCGTCAAGAAGGACTATCAGTCTGCTTGTACGCTTGGTCCTTTCCTGGCCTTCTATTTATGGAAGAAGATGATGTTCAACCACCTTCACGGCAATAATAACTGCTTCCTTGGGATTGGGAACAGCCTCGGTCAACTCTTCCCTCTGGGATGTGGAAGACCCCTCGTGCTGCCACCTGGAACAGTTGGACGGTCTGATGGATAAGGCGTGGAGGAAATGGCATGATTGACATGGAAGGGGAAAGGGAGGTGATGGTGTCAACACTGTGAGGGTGAGATGAGAGGTGATGAGGTGGTAGAAGGTAAGAGGGTCTAAGGATGGGTGCAGTAGCAAAAGGCTGACATGGAAGGGAGCGGGACACATGGCAGGGGACGAGGAGGCTCGGAAGGTGAGTGGATGATGAGATGGGGGGAGGGACCACATGGACCAAAAGAGGAAAGGTGGACAGATTTCAGAGGATGAGGAAGGGCTAAAGGGAGCGAGCCTCATCGCATGGCCAGGAGGAGAATAGATGGCAAGGGGAAGGATGGTACAAAAGATGACACGACAGGAAGGGGGCCCATGTTGGTTAAACGCAGAAAGACAGAAGGCTCCGGAATACAATGTGCACCATTGATCCGGGCGCTCTAATCATAGCCGTCGGAGAGATGCGTCCCCGATTCCGAACCCCCCCTCTCCCCCTCCGCTTAAAGGTAGAAAGGCGGGGGGGCTCTGGAATCCAATGTGCGTCGTTGATCTGGGGGCTCTAATCCCTGCCGTCCAGATCTAATTTCTATTTAAACATAGACGCATTTTCATCCCGAACTTAGGACAAGTGGGTTTTTAACCCATTCCTTCACATTTTTACCCCCCCTTAAGTCCAATGCGGTCGAGTTTCATCGATGGATGGACGGCTGAGAGGACCTCGACGCTTCCAACGTGAAAATCCCGAATGGCCCCACTCGTGGCTCAGCTATTGCACCACGTGTCCTCCATTACCAGGCTCGCTTGACGTGACCAGGTGCTAGGACCATAGGCTTAGCTTCAAAGGCATTTATTGGTGTTTTGGGGTTCGGGGTTTCGAGATGTGAGATGACGAGGGACTTTTGCCCTTCGAATTCCCGAATGCTGATATGCCGACGTGACTAGATCTTGCGCCATGCGTCATTGGATCGGACGACCCATATTTAGTCTTGAAATATAGGTGCTTTCTTTGAAACTATATATCGGTTAACTTGGTAGCCCCGATATCCCGATGACCGTTGATCTATTCTTATGGATGAATCCGGGCCGTTGACAACGTAATTTCACCCGCTCATTTGATTGGA
>SNQJ01S0096248.1:54168-66910 GCA_010110895.2 Picea sitchensis
TCTCAGAGATAAGCTACCAGCGCCCTAGCTAGTTTATTTCCATTCTGTCTGTAAGCATATTTCAATCATTTGTTATTAATGAAACGAAGTCTTATTTCCACTGCATCTATGCGTTTATGTGTATTTTTGTATTTCATTGTGTTCCTACATAAATCTGGATCAAGACTATTGGTGCCAAAGTTTCTATGTCAATTTGAGAGATGATTACATTGGCTGAACTACCAAACAAAAGATTTGCCTGTTTAGGGTCTATGATGTCCTTAAAATTAGGGTCCCCTGGTGGTGGTGTAAAAGAAAAGGTTGTATTGTTTGGTTCTGTGGAAGGCTTGAGTGGTCTTGCCTCCTATCCTAATATGATTTATGCTTCAATTTCTTGTTCTATAGTGCTCCCTGTGTTAGTCCCTTCAGAGACTATTTTAGCTCTTTGAGTCGAGCTAACTTTTGTTTTTCGGTATCGTTCTAAGGATTTTATAAGTGGAACGTTCCTTCCCCCAAAGAGATCAGAAGGAACCTTGTTTGAAAGGTCTAATTTTGATTTAATGTATCTACCTTGTGGGTCTCTAGGCCTATTCATGGAATAAAGAAAAAACAAAAAGAAAAATCTACCATTTGATTCCTAGGTATATTCATGAAAGCAAACAAAATGAAAAAGAAAAACTACTATTGGGTTTGGGGGAACCTGCTATAGCAGATGCGCAGGTTCTTACCTCTCGTCTTAAATTTCCCCTGCTACCAAACTAATTCTAAGGTCTAGAAATGATCTAATTCCTAATTACTTCTTACCTTAAGACAACTCCACAGCAACGACGCCAAAAAATGATGGGTGTTCTATATGCACTAAAAAGACACTTAAAAACCTTAATTAAATTGTCAAACCGGGGTAAGTAAACATAGAGTTGTAGAAAAATATATGCCAAAGGTAGAAGGTTGGTAGGAGTGTAGACTAACTAAGGAAGGCAGCTATCTAAGGCTAATCTACTCAAGCAAAGCTATCTAATGAGCAAACCTTACTAAGCAAAATGAAACTAGGTAACCTAAGTACTTTTGGGCCAAGGGTCGATGGATAGTTCCTAAGAAAGAAAATGAAAACTCTATGTAAAGAAAACAATAAGAAAAAGCAAACTACCAAGCATAATAAGCAAATGACAAAAGAAAACTTCTTTAACTTGCCAACCTACATTCAATGAGCAACTACCCTATGAAAGAAAATAAATAAGCAAGTAAGAAAAAGCACCTATCTAACCTATTAATGCAAATAGACAAGTAAGCAAAGACACCTAAATAACCTACTAAAGAAAAAGACAAGTAAGCAAAGGCACCTAACTAACCTACCAAAGAAAAAGACAAGTAAGCAAAGGCAACTAACTACTGGAAGTAAAACTTCTCATTGAACAACTGTCTAGCCTAAGAGGCAAGTGGACTAAATGCCTAATGCAAAACTATTTCTAATGCGTGAAAGGAAATTTAAATGATCAATGCAATGCATGAAAGGAAATCTAGTCTATTGGAAGCAATAAACGCTACTAACTAATTCTTAAGCAAACTACTATCTAATCTATCAAAGCAAAGTCTATCTACCCTACAACTGCAAACAAGACTATTTCCTAAGCTATGAAAGCAAGAAACTATATCTATGAAAGAAGGAAAACTATTCTTTTAACTTATGACAATTCAAATATAATGTTGGTGGTTGTGTGAATGCCTTCAGTGGTGACGGATGATATCTCGATGACACTTGACAACAAAGGACAATTCTAATGGTATAAGCTCAACACTAATCTCAATAGCAAAATGAAAGGTGTGAAGTAAACAATCCAATGAAAACTTAGCCATGATAAAAGTAATGTTAAATACCCTGCATATTCATGTATAAACCATCAACAACATAACGATATCATCATTACTTAACTAAGAAATTTAATTGCATTTTAATCTATGAAAGGAAAATGCGTAAAAGAAAACTCTGCTATGTCTACTCTAATCATTCAAACTGCAATAGTGAAATAATTAAAAACAGAAATTAAACTATGAAAGTAAATTAACAATCTACATTAACCAACAACTAATTAAATGAAATCTATGTAAAACTAAGATAAGCAAACTATAAAAACTGGAAGTAAATCTATCCATCCATCAATCCTTGTCAGAAGAAAACCCAAATTAAAACCATGTTCTGTTCTAATTAAAAATCTGTTCTAAACTTGACTGTAAAATTATAAAAGAAAGCATCATTTAACATCTACTTCGCACATAGGGTTAGTATAAAGACTTTCTAATTGCACACATGGTTAGTAGAGAGACTTGAAATTCTTTTCCTAATCTACAAAATCAATGCATGCTAATATGTATCATCATCTAACCTACAAAACAATTAAAACAATTAAGCTACAACAAACTAGTTAACACAATAAAAATATACATGTACAGAAAATAAAAAGAGAGCAATTAAATTAGGAAATGAAAAACAGACATGAAGAAAGTTACCAGACTATTGGTGGGCCCCCCATCAAGTCGTGTTCACTCTCTAAAAGCACACCACGAACTCAGCAAGCCAAATTCACCATTAAAATCCAAAAACGCAGTTCTGGCACAATTCTGACAATCTAAAATACCAAAACAGAGAAAAACGAATTTGTCTCTAATCTAATGGCTCTTCTACTTGATTAAAAATCTTATGACCATCCTATCAATATTTATAAGCTTACATACCAAGTGGTCGGCCACAGGAGGGTCGAAGCACTTCTAATTTTGGCAAATTACAATAAATGATGCCCTAACAGATAAAACGGAGCGAGCCAATAATCACCTTCTTTGGACAACTGAAACTGAGTTGTCTGGAGCTTAGTCATTGGAGGGGGCGATCATGAAGAAAACCCATGTGTCTGATTTTTCCATCACTGGCCTCCAATGCCATAACCGCCAACTCACCCTGTGCTTTTGTGCAATACTGAGTGTTGGAATGAGTGTCAGATCGGGTACCGAAACGAGTGCTGGAACGAGTGCTGGATCAAGTGCCAAAACTGGAAACATGGTGCATTTTTCCCTATAACATCAGAAAAACATGAATTAGATCTTAGAAGTCATAAAACATGATGAATTATACTTGATTCAATCATTAAACATGAATTACACGTACCTTATGGCGATCATACCATTTTATCATGAAATTATTCAAAAAGATTCTTTAAAAGATGAAAAGCACATATGTACATGTGGCAAAAATGTATAATAACCATCATGAAAATGATCATATCTCCGGACCAACAACACTTAAATCGAATTATTTCAAGAAATTTAAACAAACATGTTTCAAATCATCAATTACCTCTTGTGAACATGAACAAGGATATTAGGTATGTGTTTGAGAGGAAATAGTCAAGTACAGGCTTATAACATAGGCAAAAAGGCTCGGATACAAGGTAAGATAGGGTATTATACATGTCAAAACGGAGACTCAACATTTCCCACATGTTGAAAGTGTTGCATGTCCTCATGCAATGTTATCAAAAACTGATACCCAAAAAAGCTTTCTGAAAAATTGGATCTTCCTCTGTCATTTCTCAGGTTGCAGGATGTTAAAACTAGAAACCTCACTTCTCAATTCCTTCTTAATTACCCTAGTGTACTGGATCAATCGCAAGACCTTGTTGAGTTTGGCAAAGACCTCTGCATGTTGTTCTTTCAATTGTGCATTTTCTACCTTGATATGTCTATCCAATACTTTGTATTCCTCAACTTCTTGCTTCAGCCTCTCAACCTTTGCTATCAATTTTTGTTTTCTCAGAGACTTGTCTGGACTAGATGTGATTATTTCTTCAATCACCTTCTCTCGGTCTTCTTTTTCTTTTCTCAAACCCCTCAAAGTCTCTATTACCAACCGTTCTATCTCACTTACTGTTACCAACCCTTCTGTCTCACTTACTGTTACCAGCCCTTTTGTTTCACTCGTTGTAGCTCCACAACCAATTCCTTTTTTTGGAGAACTTGGAATATCCATGGGTTCTCCTTGAAGAGACAATATTTTTGGAACTGTCACCTACTTGGCCATGCTTCTGGTGGTCCTTCGTATGGGCAACAAGACTTTCTTAGATTTGCTGACAGGGGTAGGAGTTTCCTCAAACAGCTTCCTTTTCTTAATCTTAACACCGGTTGTAGGCCTGGACACCTATTTCTCCTATGTCAACTCGATTTTTATCTTGAGGCCTTGAGTTTTGAATTCTGGAGTTTGCTTCTGCTGGCTAGCCTGTATTTCTACCCTATAAGATTGAGGCATAGGTTATGGAATTTGTGCCTTCTCCCTTTCGAGCTTCTTTTTATTTCTTCTTGTCACCTTAGCAGTTTCTTTCAATTCACCAACCAGTTTCTGGGAAGATCGAGTAACTTCAGGAGTATTTTTCAATTCTTTAGGGGATTTCGGAGGGGGTTTGACAATTGCCTCATGTAAAATCTCTTGTTGATCTATCTCCTCCTTTCATTTCTTACTCTGTGATAGTTGGTCTTTAGGACGCAAGACTGAGCTAGATGCTTTAAACTGTGTAGACTTTCTCTTGTTTTGTAAGTTGAGGTCAGGGGTCTCCTCTACTTGGCTAGCTGGTTCTAATGACACCTCCATGATTGCTTCAGGAACGTTTTCTGAACGACCTCCTAGCTTAGAGTCTTCCTTTTTATCCTTTTGAATCGAGGTAGGACTTATTTTCTAGGGTTGGATGGCTTTCTTCTTCCTTGATGTAATAGGTTACCTTACAACTGACTTTTCTGTCAATGATTTCTCAATGGGCTGGGATGAGCTGGGCGTAACAGTGTCTTCTTTTCCTCCTGATTCCTTCCTTCTATCTTTCTTTGCCCGCTTGCTTGAACCCTCACTGTGTATCCCTATCTCCTATGTTTCAACAATTTTGGATATTCTTTCTTGAGAAAAATTATGTTGGAGTAATTCCTTCCAACTACCACCTTGTGTCCTCAAAGCATGAACAACCAGAAGTTTTATTAAACCATGGTGATGAAGGCTAGTCTCAAGTTTCTTGGAAACTGACCTCACTCCTCTCACCATCTTCTTTAAACTCATCCATAGGAAGTGAGGAAAATCAATTTGTGGTCCTCCCTCGAAATGTGATAAAAGCTTCAAATGATAAATGAATGTCACTGCATACCTTCCTTCGCAGGTGAGGAATTTCTGTAGACTTGTGAGCATCATTCAATATTCCTCTTTGACATAGCTTCGAGGGACGCCCTTGGTCCAATCGGGGTCTTGATGTTCTGATTTGAGGAATTTCTGACAGAGTTTCCTGTCAACGATCACCCTCTTGAAGTATTTTTCTCTAGCCATGGGGAGACCCGTAGCTTTTGCTATAGTGGATTCTATAATTGTTAGCTTCATGTCTCCAAACTGCACACTTTCTCCATCATATGTATGTGTGAAGGCAAGATAAATCCCCTCGTGATGGCCTTTAAACTTCTCCAAAAATGGCACCCACCCTGCCTGCTCATATTTTTCCTTGCAAGCCTGATATTCTGTTGCTTCCCTGTACAATTGAAATATGGGCTCATGCATGTCGACCCCCATGCTAGCTTAAACAATTCTCTTGGGTGGATGAGGCACAGACAGAGGATCGAGGGTTGAGTACCGGATAAACGTAGACTATGATAGAGTAATGGACGGGGAAAAAGATGTAAAGAATACGCATAGGATGTTTGTAGATGGTGTGACAACAACGATAAATAACGCTCATATGGATGGAAGATCCATCTAGAAGAGAATTTATAAATGAAAGTGTGTATTACAACAGTCACATCGATAGTCATGATGATATGGTGAGGCAATTCAGATCCTCTAACAACTTACAGACTCATGGAAAATTGACGCCAGACTATATTCACGGAAGGGTGTGGTCGTTATGTTCGGGACTCGTGAGTGTAAAATTGGCTGGGATCATTATTTTACATTCTTAGAGATGTGGTTCATGTCACTTCATATAGTACGGGAGAAAATAATAAGTTTATGAGGTTTATTTACCAGATAAATGAGTTCGTTCCGGTAAGGCACATAATGACCTTTCACTCTTAATATTCGGGGAATAAGGACATCTCCTTCTTATGGAAATGTGGTCGAGGATTTTATTAAAGTTTGTGAGAGAGAATATGTCATGATCAGAGAGAAACCAGATGTTTTAAATGCATATTTAGTCTAATTCCTTTTAATAAAACGAAAAGAAATGTTGAATCTGCATGTCCCAACACTAATAATTGAGAAACAACTTGGAAGTATGATGAGAGTTACCAGTCGCATCCTTACCAGTACCAGCTCATCGGTGTGCAGAGTTGAAATTAGTATGGGATCGTCTAAGTACCAGATTACCTGAGTGTGCTTTTCTAAGTACCGGATCACCTGTGTATAAAGTTTGTAACTAGTACCGGAATAGCGCAGGGTTCCTTCTTTAATACTGGATGGGTTTTAGTACCGGATAAGCATAGCGAGATGATTTATCACAGTGATGACCATTGGTACTAGATAAGCAAGAGGTGCTTAAAATATTTTTGACACAGATTCTGGTGGCAATGATTTGTAAAAACAGCTGGTGTCCTGTGATCAAATTCGATTGAAAATACCTTGTAGTTACCAAAACTTAGGAGTTATAGGTTTGTAGAGGAATAATGCAAGAGAGCTCTGTAACAGGAGGGTATTCTGGAATGACCAGTTTATGAGATTACAGAACCCTTTTCTTTTGGAACCAAGGTGATCACAGCTCCTGCTGGCATTTCCTCTTTATTTACAAAATAACAATAATAATCCTAACTACTACTTTTCTGTGGATTTTTATCGATCCCAGATTAGTTAATTCTCGTCGATATTTTAAATTTTACATAGTCTAAAAAACTTAAAGGAAACTCTCTATACTGTCTCGTGGATTTTTATCGAGCCCGGGCCAGTTCCTAGTCACCAGTGTTTTCAGTTTTAAAGAGTATGAAAAACTTAAAGGAAACTCTTTATACTGTCCCATGGATTTTTATCGAGCCCGGGCCAGTTCTTTCTCGTCGGTGTTTTCAATTTTAAGGAGTCTGGAAAACTTAAAGAAGACTCCACTGGTAAATGCCCTCCTTATTCGATTATCTACATGGTAACACAACCATATTTTGTTTTGTTTTTGTTAGTTATATCAGAAAAATAAAAGAGAAACTTTATCTAATGAAGCACCTATGTACTGAAGATGAATTTACAAAATTGAACTTACTATGGTAGGTCAGTAGGAGGAGAAACTCTCTTTCTTACCAGTTTCATTTTGGAACTCTCAAGAACATTTTTGACAAAATCCTCTTTTGACAGAGGCTTATGATAAACCTTCAAACGATGCCCATTTACGACAAAGGAAGTCTGATTCTCATCAATGGTCTTTATTTTTACTGAACCATTGTCATAAACTATATCAACCTCATAAGGTCCCAACCATCTAGTAGACAACTTACCTTTAAAATTTTTGAATCTACTATCATATAGAAGGGCCCAATCTCCTGACTGAAAGGACTTCCTTTTGATGTACTTGTCGTGTCATTTGGTATTTTGCTCTTGTATCAGGGTGGTTCTTTGTAGAGCATATTGTCTTATCTCATCAAGCTCATTTAATTGTAATAGCCTTTGTTTTTTAGCTTCGTTCAGATCCATCCCTAATTGCATGGCAGTTCTGAAGGTTTTTACTTGAAATTCTATGGGCAGTAGTACTTGTTTCCCATACACCAACTCATAAGGTGTATGGCCTGTTGTATTCCTCCAAGATGTCCTATAGGCCCACAAGGCCTCAGGAAACCTATCAAACCAGTCTTTGTGATGCAGTTGAACAGTCTTAGTGAGGATGGCCTCTATCACTTTGTTGGTTGATTCCACTTGGCCATTGGCTTGGGGGTGATAGGGAGAAGACTTTCTTTGTTTGATCCTGTACTGTTCAGTAATAACCTTGACCAAATTTGAGGTGAATTGTGTCCCTTTGTCAATGGCTATTTCCCGAGGTACCCCGAAACGAGTGAAAATTTCCTCAAATAGAAAGTCTACAACAGATTGTTCATTGGCTGAATACAAAGCCTTGGATTCTACCCATTTTGTTACATAGTATGTGCAAACTAAGATGTACTTTTTCCTATGGGACATGGGATTGATAGGTCCTACAAAATCTAAGGCCCATTTTTCAAAGGGTTCAATCACTACTTGGGCTTGGAGTGACATTTCGTCGAATCTTGTAGGTTTTCCCATTCTTTGGCAATCATCGTAGCTGGCCACGTATTTCTTTGCATCGTTGAAGATGGTTGGCCAATAATAGCCAGACTATAGAATCTTGTAAGTTGTCCTTTTGTCAGCAAAATGGCCTCCACTTGGGCCATCATATCAATCTCTGAAGATATCCTGCATTTCATCTTCCCGAACACATCTTCTGATTACCAAATCAGGTCCAGTTCGGTATAGGCTATCCTCATGCCACATATAATTGGCACTTAGCTGAATAATTATTTGTTTTTCTCTGGATGCCATACTTTGAGGCAGCTTTTTGGTTACCAGATAGTTGGCTACGTCTGCATACCAAGGGGTGTAAGTAGAAATGGAAAATAGATTATCATCCAGAAAATCATCATCTACTGGAGTAATGTCACCTGTATGAATAAGTCTAGACAAGAAGTCAGCAACCAAATTATCTTTTCCAGGCCTATCAATGATAGTGATATTGAATTCTTGTAGTAATAATAGCCATCTAATCACTCTAGAATTTGTAACAGGTTTGTTCATTAGAAATCTGATAGTTGAGTGGTCAGTGTGCACAAAAACTTCGTATCATGTTATATAGTGTCTAAACTTGTTTATGGCATGTACTACTGATTAGAATTATTTTTCTGTGACAGTATAGTTTACTTTAGTAGGTGAGAGGTTCTTGCTAACAAAGTATATAGCATAAGGAATATGCCCTTACCTTTGTCCTAAGCCATCTCCCAAAGCAGTATCTAAGGCATCTGTGTAAATATGGAAAGGAAGAGACCAGTTTGGACCTCTTAAAACAGGGGCACTTGCCAGTTTTGTTTTTAAGATTTTAAAGGAGATTTGGAATTGCTCATTCCAACAAAATTCAACATCTTTTGTCAGTAGTTTGAAAAGGGGGGAAGCTAGGTTTGTAAAATTTTGAATAAACCTCCTATAGTAGCCAGCATGCCCTAAGAAACTTTTGACTTCCTTTTGTGAGCTAGGGATCGTGATTTGGGAAATAATGTCAATCTTGGAAGGGTCCACTCTTATTCCTATACCAGAGATGTGGTGACCTAGAAAAATTCCTTCAGTGAGCAGCATTCTATATTTTTCATGACTGAGTGAAAGGTTGGTCTCTTTACACCTAACCAATACCTTCTCTAAATTATCCAATGCCTATTGGAAATCATCCCCATATACCATGAAATCATCCATGTAGACTTCCACACAATCATTGGTTAAATCAGAGAAAATAGCCAAGACATCCCTTTGAAAGGTGGCAGGGGCATTACATAAACCAAAGGGGAGAACCCTATAGGCATAGGTCCCCCAAGGACAGGTGAATGTGGTCTTATCCTGATCTTCTGGTGAAATTTGGATTTGATTGTAACCACTAAACCCATCCAAGAAAGAAAAATATCTCTTCCCAGACAAAGTGTCTAAGACCTGACCTATGAAAGGCAAAGGAAAGTAGTCTTTATAGGCGATCTTGTTTAATTCTCGAAAGTCCACACAAATCCTCCATTTCCCATTTTTATTTGGTACAATAACTAATGGGGAGACCCACTTGCTATCTGATATAGGGTAAATGAAATTGGCTTGTAAGATTTTTTGGAGTTCTTCTTTTACTATATCTTTCAAGGCTGGATTCATTCTTCTTTGGGGCTGCCTGACAGGTATGATATGATCATTAGTGTAAATATGATGCATACATGTGTCTGGGTGGATCCCTTTTATGTCATAGTAATCCCATGCAAAAGCATTAGATTTCCCTTGAATCATTTGTATCAACTTTTGTTGTTGATTTGTTTCTAGGCTAGCATTGATATATAAGGACTTTCCAGGACTGATTTCAATAGCTTGAATAGTTTATTATTTCCCCTCCTCTATTTGTGAAACAGTGGCTACTGTAGCAGTGGGAAGGTGCCAAATTTCTTGAAATTCAGGGCTAAAGATGTATGTATAGTTAGGGAAAGATTGAGGATAATCAATGCATGTTGAGTCAGTCAAGAATAGACTTAGGATTTGTTCTTTAGTTTTCTCTTGTACTCCTTTTACTTGTTCAAGTGTCAACAAGGGCTGAGTGCATTCCTCCTCCCCATATGGATTCTCCAACCAGAGAGGAACTTTAGTGGCCGGTTGGGCGGGGGGAAAAAGGATAAGGTTTTTACTTTGAGTTCCATTAGAGATTGTCATCTCTCCAGATCGACAACTAATGAATGCATCAATAGTGGCCAACCAAGGTTGGTCGAGTACTACTAGATGTCTTGGTTTGGGGGATTTGGGATGAATTACTAAGAAATACCTGGGGTATTTCCAAGAGGCCAATGTAACTGTTATATCATCTAAACTTCATGTTGGGCTGGTGATGGATTTGTCTGCAAGCTCCAACAGAGTTTGTGTTGGTCTTAGGTAATCTAGTTGCAGTTTTTTACAATGTTGAATGACATCACATTTATTGTTGCCCCTAGATCAATCAATGTGTTAGGTAAGGCAACACCATTGATTTATATGGTTACCACTGGGTTCCCCGGATCACTATACTTAGATGGAATCTCTGTTATAAACTCTAATAACTTCCCTACCACCTGTATGAAAGGAGGCTCCTTCCTCTTTCTCCCTGGATTTTTAATGCAAAGGTCCCTTACAATTTTAGCATAGATAGGTATGTCTTTAATGGCTTGTAGTAGTGGGATGTTTATACATATATTATGTAGTTCAGTCTCTAGATTATGTTCTAGAGGTTTCTCAGTTTTCTTTACAAGCAGCTTTTCTGGGTAAGGAGGATTCATTTTCTAAGGTGTTTCTGCTACAAGGGAGTTGGGAGAAGGAATTTCTTGTTGTACTGGAGTGTTTATTTCTTTATTTAATGGATTAGTCATTTGTTCTTCTCTTTGAACTATTTGGAAATCTATTTGTTCTTCTTGATTTGTGTGATTATCTACTTGTTCTTCTTGGATAACCATAGTGGGATTTGTTTTGTTTACAACCCTTCCTGATTGTTGGCACAGGGGTAGACCCAGGGTTCAATGCTCAAGAGCACACCAACAAATCCCTAACTACTGGACCTTTCAGCAACACCTGCGAAGCAGATGAAGTCTCACCCGAGGTAGAGGCAAGGGTGGTTACAAGACTCAGGTGTCTGCAACCTTAGCTGGGACACAGATCTATGATTATATCCTTTACAGAGCACTTAGCACTGTTCATTCATCACTATTCACCCTTATTGTACTTCGCAGATAAGACAGAACGATGCAGTTTTGCTCAGATATAAGATATTTCAGTTCTTAGCAACAACAAAACATATTAGATATTGTAGATCAGCACTAAGCATTCTCATACACATCAGATATACTATTCATATACATCTAGTGAATCACAAAGAATAAGCAAATCTATCTAATCATGGCATAGCACTTAGCAAGATAATGAAAATACAAGGAAGAAACAACACAAAGCATGACACACAGGTTTACGTTGTTCACCCCCACCCTGGGGCTACTTCCACAAATTCTTCTTCTTCTTTATTAGCTTTGGTCAATCTGATTACAGCACAGAGCTCAACTTGTACTCCGCAGAGGATAGGAGATCTACACGCACCTCGCCAAATCCTCCTTCCCCAAGTAGATCTAGCACAGAGCCTTCTTACAATCTGTGCACTCAACAGTTACAACACTTGCACTCAGCTCTGCAAGCCTCTTACAATCATGCACAGAGCATTTACATTCGATCACACAGATATAATTACTAGCACTAAGCCATCGACTCTTCTTACATTGCCTAGCTACTTATTTACACTTTACAAAATAGGCCTAAACATGGGTAAACCCATGGGTCGACATACCTTTCCCATTACATTAACCCAAAACCCTAAAAGGGCCCCAAAAGTGGGTTGAGATCCCATGATCTCTGCTTCGCCTGGCGCTCCATATTTGACAGGGTGTCGATGTCCAAAAATGGTCAAATATGACCAAGTGTTCTGCAAAACTTGGTCAAGGGCCAACAGGCCCCCAACACTCACCTATGACTCATCCCGAGTCACTCTGGTCTGATCCGCTCCGCTTTGAATGTATTGAGCTTGGCCCAAGCTACTTCAACCTACTGCAGTGCGACAACCTCTTGCTCAGTGAACTCCTGGATCACTACGTCGTTTACTGGTCCTTCCATGGGTTGTTCTATCGTGATGACAACCTGTTCAAGCTCGACTACTTGGTTATCAACTTCAGTGAATAGTTGGCATGCTTTCTCTTGGAGTGGTTGAAGTCATTGAGAGACTTCCATCACTTTACTTTGCAGCATGTGTACCTATTGTTTCAATCGTCAAGGGTGTCGTAGAAACTGCTTTACTGGACTAGAGTGCCTATTGCACTTCTTGAAGTTCACCCTTGATCCGGATGAATACCTCTTCCTGCTTCACTTCTTGCTTTTCTGCGATCTCTAGTGAGGTATCATTCAACGCAATGATCAAGAAGTTGAAGTCGTCCTATGTAAGGGTAGTCTTGAACGTAGTCTGGGTGGCCTTAG
>SNQJ01S0096248.1:73180-85811 GCA_010110895.2 Picea sitchensis
TTTATGAGATTTTAGGAGAAATAAATCTACCTTTATTATCCCTATACCAACTCATAAAAGAAATTTAAATGAAATAAATAAATAAAACGTAGATTCCTAATTGTTAAAGGTAGGAGGACAACTTGACTTTGGAGAAACCCCACCAAAGTGGATGTGTAGGTCTTACCTCTCATCTTACCTTCTTCTCTTCACCCTCAGATTGTCCTTAAATCCAATCCAATACTTCATCAAACCAATCAAAAACTCAAAATGCTACCAATTACCATTTCCAACTCCCCGACAATGACGCCAAAATGTTGGTGTATAAATATGTTCAATATATATCTTACACTCATTTAAATGTCAATCTGGGATTTGTAATCAAAAGAGTTGTTACACTATATGTGCCGAGAATAGGTAACCTACCTAAGTCTGTTGCATATAGGAAATAATTAATAACATAAAAACTTTGTTTCTAAGATTTCTAAATACTTCAAACACCCTTGAACTTAGAAGAGAAAACTGATAATGAAACTTCTTCACACAAACAGCCAATCAAAAAGAGTCTACCCTAGAGAAACAAGTTTATTCATTCCAGGCTCATGAATTAAAGAGATGAATTTGAGAAACTTGTCTCATGTAACAACCAAAATAGTAAATAGAAATCAATTTCAACCACTCTCGAAATCAAAATCAATTCCTGCTTCATGCAATTCAAACAAACCAGTACAAGGAATATTTAGTATAACTGAGAGACTTCATTACAGAGCATGAAGATGGGGTATAAATTCTTCTGGTTCCTTGATGTACTAAATCTACTGCAATCACAAACTCAAGATATTAGTCCCACACTTCAAATAATTAAATGGACATCTACAACATTCGAGAATGAAATATCTATTCAATCTAGCACCTGATTGTTCACACCAATCCAAAAACAATTAACTCAATGCTGATTTTCAGAAATGGATTAAAGATCATTAACACACACTGTTGTAAAATACTCACACAAACACACAAAATGTATACAGGGATTTTTACCTTAGTTGGGGCGGTGGGCCCTTGCCGAACCAACAAGGAACCTCTTAAGAAAGTAACAGACTAAATATTTTCACTCATACTCAGGAATTTGCATAATATATCTTTTGTATTAATTCAACTGGTAAATTGGATCAACGGTTCTTTACTTCATACATAGGAACGATATGTATCGTCTGGCTCTAATATCATACTTCGTTACATTCCTTATTATCCACCACGTGCTATCACCTATACAACATTCCTTATATAAGGTAAGATGATACTATCAATATCTATAGATAAGCATTAAACAGTTTGAGAGATTTTACAATTGATATTTACATCGAATTTCTAAGAATCGACTCCATCCTCATGACACGAAGTGCATGAGCGATGGAGTCTCTCGTAATATGGAAAACTGATTTGGGAGCTTCTGTTGAACTTCCTTCTTGAAATCTTCACCATCATACTGGTCCAACTGGTGCATTCTGGAAACAGAGGTTTTGGTACCAGAATACACACAGTTGCGAATCTGAGTATCGAAATGGGTGCGGAGCAGATAGTACCGGAATAACACATAAATTGGTACCAGAATAGATTTGGAGTAGATGGTAACGGATCAAAACTACCTTAGGTACCAAAATGGATTTGGTACCGGATTGCACAATGACTGGTAGTAATGGAATGGTGCAAGTGGGATAGGTTGCTCATAAGTCAAACCATTAGGACTATACAAAATAAAACACTTTAATCGAATTATTTCAAGAAAGTTAGACAAACATGCTTCAAATCATCAATTACCTCTTGTGAACATGAACAAGGCTATTAGGTATGTGTTTGAGAGGAAATAGTCAAGTATAGGCTTATAACATAGCCAAAAAGGCTCGGATACAAGGTAAGATAGGGTATTATACATGTCAAAACAGAGACTCAACACACCCCAACAACAAAATATACAAGGCTCTAGTATCGAGAATTAGTGAGCTTCTCCAAGATAACAACTTTTATTCCAACAACAAACACAATATGCCACTCCAAGAGATAAAGATATCTATATAGACTAGAACACTCAAGCTCTACTCAACCTTTATGCCCCCATCATTGAAACACATATGTCTCTATCCCAATTCAGAGAAACAAACATTATAATAATGATATCATATTTCTTTGTAGTGTTTGGATAACCAAGAACTTATCTCAATAAACCAATACCCATTCTTATCATTGACGTGTACATAGGATTCAAATTAGTTTTCACCAACCATTAGAATATAATTCACAATACCTTCACAAGTTTCTTATTCTTTTAATTAAACTCCAATCCAACTTATATTACATTAATTTAACATAAATTAGATGTCACACAATGGCATAATGTTTACTCTAGAAACCCAAATGGGAAAAACAAATTTCAATGATTACTCAATTCTCATTTTGAGAATCTTTGGTTATAGTGTAACTCATGGATCTTTGTGCATACTTTCCTCTTTGTCCAAAATACCCTTTGAGAGTCATGTCACAAGGACAAATAGGATATCTTTGGGGTAATGGGAAGGCCAAGAGACTGACCTTTTAGTTCCCATTGTGCTCTCTCTCTTTTTCTCCTATTTTCATTTTTCTATTTTATTTTGTTTTACTTTTCTTTCTTTCTCTCATTTAATTTATAAAATTTTCATTGTCCTTTATTATATAACCTTCATTAATTTTAAATTACACTTGTAGGCATTGATTCTTACAATCATTCCCATGTTCAGATCCATTTCAAATTAGGCCTCCCCATTGAGAGGCTTTTTGGTCTCCAAAATATTAGAGGACCAATCTAGAACAATGTGTCATCTTTTTGTTTCTCTTGAACATGGATCTAACTATGAATGTTGGATTTCATTACTGGCTCAAGTTCTTGCTATGGATTTATCTCTAGTTTCTAGCTTTATTTTTCCTTCATTACAAAAGTATCCTCATTGACTCTAAGTTCTAAGAAATATTAATATCCAACTCTTCACTCATAATTCATTCCCATCTTTAGAGTGAAAGTCTCTTGCATTTTCAGACTTGGATACAATCTATCTTGGAAGTTAACGAATCCAAGTAGAATTCTGGTTTTATAATTCAGTGTGAATCCAACAAGCTATGCTATCATGTAGAAATTCCACAAGAGGATGTGTGAATGACCTCCTTCTACTAGGACCAATTGGTTCCTAGCATGGAAACAATTTTCTTATGTTGCACATGCTTACCAAGACTCGATCCATGCAACAAATTCACTTGGAGGACCTCCTTAGTGTGCAATCATAGCACCTTGTTTCACCCAAAATAGTTGACAAATCCTACACATGTATAATTGTAGGTGACATTCATCAATAGGCTATAGTCTTGAAGATGAGGGTGTCATCACCTTAAAATTGCTCACATGCACCATTTTGAGGGTGTCATCATCCTAAGGTGTCATCACCTTAGGATGAGGGTGTCATCATCCTAAGGTGTCATCACCTTAGGATGAGGGTGTCATGAATACATCACAATTGGCATGCACAACCCTCATTTGAAGCCCCTTTTCATCATCACATGACCTCAAACTTGTTGGAATTGACCTAGTTAAACCTTGAAATTGACCAAAAGAGGTTATCATAGATATTTCCCCCATTATGTGCATGCATATAGTGTAGATATACCACCCAAAATTTGTGCTTCCCTTTAAAATCACTAATTTTGATTATTTATGACCCCCATCTATGCACTCCAAGGGATGTTAATTATATGTGAAACCATGTTAAACCCTAATTGATATTTTTAACTTTGATCTAGTCATCTTTAAACATTGTAAAGAAGGTCATGTCAATGTAGTTATCCACTACACAACTATAATTGATTCTCGACCTGTCATTGACAAGAGTGATGAGTTCTAGAAACTATCGATTCATAATCTGGATAGTTAAATAGAATATTGTGTCTTGGTTCTCCATGTGCCCTACCAAATGTAAATTTAAAATTTTCATTTATTGTGGAAAATATTGTTTTATTATTTATCTGCAACTATCAGTGTCCTTGAATTGTAAATGGAACCCACCCAGATAAGGAAACATGGGCTAGACATCTTACAAAAAACAACACAAAATGTGGGAAACTCCAGGAAATGGGGAAGTCTCAGGAAACTAACATCAGAAAATAATATCTTTGACTTTTCAGACTATTGTTTCATCATTCATCCACTTTAGTACACAAGATGCATAAAATTCAGATTCCTAGATGATAGACTTGTCATTCTTGTCTTTCATATCATATCTAAAATATCAAATCGTTGTTCGGATTCATATCAAAATATAGGTTAAAAAATCTAAAAGGTGAAAATAGAGCAGGAAGTTGTGCACTAGTATCATAAGTACAACAAAATGACTATTGGCACCATTGTAAATTAGAGAACATTTCCCTCCTTGTGCTTAAAAACACCACTATTTTTAAATGCGTGGTTGTTAACTTTTTTCACTGTATATAGTTTTTTATATGGTTTAGTATTTCTTAGGGTATATTGTAGTTCAATATTGTACTTGTGTTTTATTAGTGAATTTTTATTAATGAATGTTATAGATGTTTGGCAATTTTTTTTGCTCAAAAATCCTTTTATAATTGGCTCAACATACTGTGAATAAGGGCATCAATTTTATTTTTTTTGTTTAAATAAACCAATCTAGAAAAATGTGCAATCTTTTTGTTTCTCTTGAACATGGATCTAACTATGAATGTTGGATTTTGTTACTGGCTCGAGTTCTTGCTATGGATTTATCTCTAGTTCCTAGCTTTCGTTTTTCCTTCATTACAAAAATATCCTCATTGACTCTAAGCTCTAAGAAATATTGATATCCAACTCTTCACTCAGAGTTCATTCCCATGTTTAGAGTGCAAGTCTATTGCATTTTCATACTTGGATACAATCTATCTTGGAAGTTAACGAATCCAAGTAGAATTCTGGTTTTATTGTTCATTGTGACTCCAACAAGCTATGCTATCATGTAGCAATTCCATAAGAGGATGTGTGAATGACCTCCTTCTACTAGGACCAATTGGTTCCTAGCATGGAAACAATTTTATTATGTTGCACATTCTTACCAACACTCTATCCATGCAACAACTTCACTTGGAGGACCTCCTTAGTGTGCAATCATAGCACATTGTTTCACCCAAAATAGTTGACAAATCCTACACATGTATAATTGTAGGTGGCATTCATCCATAGGCTATAGTCTTGAGGACAAGGGTGTCATCACCGTAAAATTGCTCACTTGCACCATTTTTAGTAGTTACACATCAATACATAACAATTTGCATGTATAACCCTCATTTGAAGCCCATTTCCATCATCACATGACCTCAAACTTGTTGGAATCAACATAGTTAAACCTTGAAATTGACCAAAAGAGGTTATCATAGATATTTCCCCCATTATGTGCATGCATATAGTGTAGATATACCACCCAAAAGTTGTGCTTCCCTTTAAAATCACTAATTTTGATTATTTATGACCCCCATCAATGCACTCCAATTGTTATAATGGGATGTTAATTATATGTGAATCCATGTTAAACCCTAATTGTTATTTTTAACTTTGATCTAGTCATATTTAAACATTGTACAGAAGGTCATGTCAATGCAGTTATCCACTACACAACTATAATTGATTCCCGACCTGTCATTGACAAGAGTGATGAGTTTTGGAAAAGGCTTGTTTTTTCTTTGTGTGCAACTGTTGATTCATAATCTAGATAGTTAAATAGAATATTGTGTCTTGGTTATCCATGTGGTCTGCCAGATATAAATTTAAAATTTGCATTTATTGTGGAAAATATCGTTTTATTATTTATCTGCAAATGTTAGTGTCCTTGAATTGTAAATGGAACCCAACCAGAGAAGGAAACATGGGCTAGACATCTTACAGAAAACAACACAAAATGTGGGAAACTCCGGGAAATGGGGAAATCTCAGGAAACAGGAAAGGAAACTAACATCAGGAAATAATATCTTTGACTTTTCAGACTATTGTTTCATCATTCATCCACTTTATTACACAAGTTGCGTAAAATTCGGATGCCTAGATGATAGACTTGTAATTGTTGTCTTTCATATCAGATTTGAAATATCAAATCCTTATTCAGATTCATATCAAAACATAGGTTAAAAAATCTAAAAGGTGAAAATAGAGCAGGAAGTTGTGCGCTAGTATCATAAGTACAAAAAAATGACTAATGGAACCATTGTAAATTAGAGAACATTTACCTCCTTGTGCTTAAAAACACCACTATTTTTAAATGCTTGGTTGTTAACTGTTTTCACTGTATATAGTTTTTTGTATGGTTTAGTATTTATTAGGGTATATTGTAGTTCAATATTGTACTTGTGTTTTATTAGTGAATTTTTATAAATGAATGTTATAGATGTTTGGCAATTTGTTTTGCTCAAAAATCCTTTTATAATTGGTTCAACATACTGTGAATAAAGGCATCAAATTTTGTTTTATTTTTTAAATAAATATATGTTGTCGCAAGAGTGACGATCTCAAGAAATCTTGTCACGAAATTGCTATACAATCGACGAAAAATTGTATAGCAATTTCGTCACAAGATACCTTGTACTCGTCACTATTGCAACGATCCCTTCGATAGCTGATTCGTCGCAAGATTTCTTCAGCTTGTCTCTCTTGTGAAAATCTCCCTATATTGTCGCTCATGCGATGATCTCCCTATATTGTCGCTCTTGCGACGATCTCTCTAACCTGTCACTCTTGTGAAAATCTCCCTATATTGTTGCATGTGCGATAATCTCCCTATATTGTCGCTCTTGCAACAATCTCTATAACCTGACACTCTTGTGATGACCTCCCTGCTTATTTCTCGTGTGACGATCTCCCTACCTTCTCTCTCTTGCAACGATTTTCATCGCTAGTCGCTCTTGCGACGATTTCCCTTCCTTGTCACTCTTTCGATGATCTCCCTACTTTGTTGCTCTAGCGACCATATCTCTTCTTTGTTGCTTTTGTGACAACTTCCTAGTGTCGTCGCACATGCGACAATATCCCTATATTGTCGTGTGTGTGACAATCTCCCTATATTGTCGCTCTTGTGACGATCTCTATAACCTATCACTTTGCGATGACCTCCCTGCTTGTCGCTCGTGCGACGATATCCCTACCTTGTCTCTCTTGCGATGATTTTCATCACTAGTCACTCTTGCGATGATTTCCCTCCCTTATTGCGCTTTCGACGATCTCCCTACTTTGTCTCTCTAGCGACCATATCTCTTCTTTGTCTCTTTTGTGAAAACTGTCTAGTGTCTTCGCTCTTGCGATGTTGTTTCAGGTTCGTCGCACTTGCCATGTCACTTGAAGCGACGTTTGGGAGACCCAATATTCATCACAATATCCACAACATAACGTCGCAAGAGCATCGAAATAGCCGTCGCAAAATGACCCAAATTTACTAGTGTTCGATGGAGAGATTAAGAAAGGAGAAGAGGATGAAGCTTGGCTGCTTGGTTTAAAGAAGTACTTCAGATTCCATGACTACTCTGAAAACTTGAAGGCTTGAATAACCATATTCAACTTGAATGGAAAGGATTTCATTTGGTGGGAAGACCTTAGGAATGTGAAAGGAGTCCATGAGAAGGACTTGTCATGGAAACAGTTTGATAAAAACTTCAGGAAGCACTATCTGTCAGAGAAATACATGGATGGAAATACTAAGGAGTTCTATGAACTTAGGATGGGAGAACTCACCATAGATGAATATGTCAATAAATTCCTTGAGCTACTGAGGTATGTACCCTACATAAAGGATGAAAAGGTAAAAATGCAGCGATTTATTAGTGGGTTACCTCAGACCTACCAAGATAGGATTGAGTTTGAAAAAACAAAGACCTTATAAGAAACCATCTGGTGAGGTACTATTATGAACAGTTTGGAAGTAAGACAGGACCTCATGAGGACTGGAAGAAGAAGAGTAGTTCGGGATTCAAGAAGAAGGGGTTTAAATCCTCAAGATTTAAGAACTATGGGAAGGCTTCTAGGATGAACCTTCCTACTAGAAGTGTGTATCAACAAAGTCTCCCCTCTCAGAGTGGAAATAAACCTTTTGAGGTAGTCCCAGGAAAGATTAATAACCTAAAGAAAGAACCCTTAAAATGTTGGGGTTATGGAGAAGATCATCGATTGAGGGATTGTCCACACAGATAAAAGAATAGTAGGAGAGTCTACAATATCCAAGAATCTACCATCGTCAATGATGTGGCTAGGCACATGCCACAAATTTATGCAGCCTTGGACAATAATCAAGATGACCACCAAGCTTCAGTGGTGGAGATGGAAGGTATGATCGCCAACCATCTAGTTTCTATCTTAATTGACCTTGCTTCTAATTTGAGTTATATGGCCCCTCAGACTGTTGATAAGTGTAAACTGTAGCCAGTTAGACATGTTAAAATGTGGTTGGTACAACTAGCCATTGGGACCAAAATAAAATAGGAGAGGTCATACCAGCGTGCCAATTCATCATGGATGGATTGCCCACCTGAGCGACCCTTAACATACTTTCCCTGGGATATTATGACTTGTTGATTGGTATGGACTGGCTGGATTCTTATAAACTAAGTTGGATTGTTACCATAAAACTTTAGAATGTGTAAATGAAGAAGGGAGAAAGATAACCCTCCAAGAGATTCAGAAGCATGTCTCAGTGAGACAAATATCAACCCTTCAAATGAAAAAGTATTGCAGAAAGGGGTGTCCTTTATATGCAATACAGGTGTTGGAATCTGTTGAGGAGGACAAACCAAACCTAGAGGACCACCCCATATTAAGAGAATATAAAGACGTGTTTCCAGAAGAGGTACCAGGTCTGCCTCTGAGAAGAGACATTGACTTCTTGATAGAACTTGCACCATGAGTAGTGCCAACATCCAGAACGCCCTATAGGATGAGTACACCAGAGTTGGTTGAGCTCAATCTATAGATAAAGGTGATGATGGACAAAGGCTACATCTGGCCCAGTGTATCTCTGTGTGGAGCACCCGTATTGTTTGTGAAAAATAAAGATGGCACATTCCGACTATGCATAGATTATAGACAACTCAATAAGACAAACATAAAGAACAAGTACCCCTTACCAAGAATCGATGACTTGTTCGACCAATTGGGAGGTGCTTCCATTTTCTCGAAGATTGACTTAAGGTCTGGATACCATCAAGTCCAAATTAAGGATGAAGACATCCACAAAACAACCTTCAGGACAAGGTATAGTCACTATGAATTTGTGGTGGTGCCATTTGGGTTAACCAATTCCCCCGCCACTTTTTTGTGCTTGATGAATAATGTATTCAACAAATTTATGGACAAATTTGTATTGGTTTTCATTGATGATATCCTAATATACTCCAAGAACATAGAGGATAACAAAGAACATCTTAGACTTGTACTTCAAGTACTAAGAGAGCATCATCTCTACGCTAATTTTAGCAAGTGCGACTTTTTCCAGAAGCAAGTCCATTACTTAGGCCATGTTATTTCTAAAGAAGGGGTGGCAGTATACCTTGAAAATATCAAATCGATTATGGAATGGCCTACCCCAAAGGATGTATCTGATATAATATCCTTCATGGGCTTAGCAAGATATTATAGAAGGTTCATAAAAGGTTTTTCCAAGATTGGATGTCCAATCACTTCCCTCCAGAAAAAGGGGGTTAAATTCACTTGGACATCAAAATGTGAAGAAAGATTTCAGGAACTGAAATATCTCCTGACCCATGCACCCGTGATAAAGATTGAAGACCCTGATAATTACTTCCTTGTGTGTACATATTCCTGCAAGGAAGGACTCGGAGGGTCCTTATGCAAGAGGGACGTGTAATTTGCTATGCATCCAGGAAATTGAATGAGCATGAAATAAATTATGTGACCCATGACCTAGATTTGGTTGCCATAGTGCATGCTCTAAAAATGTGGAGGCATTACTTCCTGGGTAGGAGATTTGTACTTATGATATACCATTGTGGGTTGAGGCACCTGTTTGATCAACCAAAACTCAATGCTAGACAAGCTAGGTGGATGGATCTCCTTAGTGAGTTCGAATTTGAAATCAAACACATCAAAGGGAAGGAAAATAGGGTAGAAGACGCCCTTAGCAGAAGTATGAAATTGATTCACCTAGCAGCAGTAATCACCTATGAAATGGATGTCAGGGAAAGAGTCAGGAATACACAAGAAACAGATGCATTCTTCAAGACCGTGACCTCGTACCTAAGGCAAGAGCCTACATGGATAAAGTATGAAGGCTATCAGATGCTCGACGAAGGCCTGCTAACTTACAGAAAAAGTTTGTATATCCCAAATTGCGGCGAATTGAAGAGTTTCATAATGGAAGAACTGCACAAGAGACCATATACTATTCATCCAAGAGAAAATGATCACAGTCACTAGAAAAAAAATTATTGGCCTGGATTGAAAAAGGACATAGATGATTACTTAGCTAAGTGTCTAGAATGCGAGCAAGTTAAGGGAGAACACCGACATCCAACAGGGTTTTTACAGCACCTACCAATCCTAGAATGGAAATGGGAAACCATATCCATGGATTTCATCACCGAATTACCAAAGTTGACAAAGAAAAATGATGTCGTCATGGTCGTGGTGGACAAATTGAGTAAGTTTTCTCACTTCGTTCTTGTCAAGTCAACTTGCAAGGCAATATATATTGCCAACATCTTCATGAAGGATATATTCAAACTGCATGGCATGCCCAAGGAAATTGTATCTGACAGAGACACCAAATTTATTGCAAGCTTTTGGAAATCCTTAATGGCTAGTTTTGAGACTAAATTGTTGTTCAGCACAGCCTATCACCCTCAAACTAAAGGAAATATAGAAAGAGTAAACCAAATATTAGAAGACATGCTAAGAACACATGTAATACATCGGCCTAAGAAGTGGGAATACTACCTACCATTGGTAGAGTTTTCCTACAACAACGGTTATCAAGAATCCTTGAAGATGAGCCCTTTTGAAGCCCTCTACGGTAGACAGTCAAAAATCCCAATCAGTTGGAGTAATCCAGTGGACAGAATTACAATCGGACCGAACAAGCTGAAAGAAATGGAACAACAAGTGATTCAGATAAAGAAAAATCTGAAGATTTCTCAGGATAGACAAAAAAGTTACGTCGACATAAAGAGAACTCCCAGAGAGTTCAACACAGGAGACCATGTCTATCTCAGAGTTAGGCCCAAGAAGAGTTCCCTGAGAATGGGATCTTGTGCCAAGTTGGCACCTCGGTATTGTGGACCCTTTGAGGTCTTATATAGAGTGGGACCTGTAACCTATACGCTATCACTCCCTCCCATAGTAAAAGAACATAATGTTTTCCATGTTTCATTATTGAAGAAATATGTACATGATTCTAATCATATAATTGACTGGTCTATGATCCAGGTGGAGCCAGAGGGAGAATTCCTGCCAGAACCCCAATGCATACTAGACATGAAGAAAACCTCACTCAAGAACCGAACCATTGCACATGTCAAGGTGTAGTGCAAACACTTTGGCCCAGTTGAGGCTACGCGGGAAATGGAGGATGCCATGAGACAGAAATATCCAATTTTTTTTACTCCTAGATATACATATCATGTTGACAGATAGAACATCAAGGACAATGTTCCTTTAAGGGGGAGGAAATTGTAACACCCTGTTTCCCCCAATTTGTAAATATAACTATATTGGCCAAGAAACTATGGAAAACTCAATGGTGTGAATCACTACTACATTGGGCGGAAATTACGATGAAATATTACAACGGTTTAAAATTTCGTCATAATTTTTTTTGTTTTTTTGGACTAAATTTACTTTTGTTTTTCAGGGTCCAACTATTCGTCACTCTAGCGACCAACATTCCACATTGGTCATTATAGGGACGAACTTTCATCACTAGAGATACCAACCACGAGTTAGTCTCTATAGCAACGAACTTTAGTCCTTATAACGACCAACTATGGCACGTGTGAGAATCAAACAATCATTGACTTTTTGTTTGGTCAATTTGACCGAATTCATCAAAAGACCGACGAAATCAATCCTATATATATATATATATATATATCTCAGTTACGATAAATTTTCTATAGTTGTGAAAATCATTTTCTACAGTTGCGACAATCATTTTCTACAGTTGCGACAATCATTTGGGTGTTCTGATGCAATGGCGTTCTGGTTTTTTATGAAATCTTGATTTCAATTCTCTTTCAAGAAGAGAAACATTGAATTGATCAAACTCTACATAGTTGAGATTTTGAAGGTCAGTACTTAAAAAATTTCTGTGTGATTTAGTAATTTGGTGGTATTGAACTATTTTATGGTTTATTTTCACTCCTTAAATTATATTTTACGGTTTATTTTAACTCCTTAGAAAGATTTTATGGTTTATCCACTCTTGATAGAGTAAAAAGATTATTGATTCAACTACAATCACTCTAATTAGATTCAATCACTCTAATTTTGTTCTTATATTTCATGGAACTTATTGAATATCTAAGTATCCTTGCCTTAGTAAATTTACATTTAGGGATTCCTCCTTGAGTTGGAAAAGAACCAACTAGAAGTGAA
>SNQJ01S0096249.1:6942-31089 GCA_010110895.2 Picea sitchensis
AATCATACTAAAATTTAAAAAGATCATACCTCAAATCATGGAATTAAAACATATCAAGCAATCTTGGAGTTTACAATTGTTGTTGTTGCCTCTACATTCTTGAAAATGACAGATCCTGTAGTTTTTAGGCGTTTCTCCTTCGCTTGGGTTATGGATTGGAGTCTATTGTTTTCGTTTGTCAACAAATCCACTTGATCTTTTAAAGATTTAAGTTGAGACTGTAGCAAAGGCACATCAGTATAATACATGTCTATCCAAGATCAACATTCATCACACTGTGGCTGTAGGGACTGTGCATTGACACTGACATCATTAAGGGTTGGAGAATCATCCACGCAAAAGGTAGGCTTATCACAGAGTTGAATGTCAGGAAAATCTGAATTACCCTTTAGACAAGGAGGCAAGTTGTCAACATAATCGTAGGGTCTATCAGGGTAAAACCCGTATGACACAGGGTCCTCTTCAGCCAGGAATCTTTCGATTTCCAAGTCTGAATCTTCGCTCACATTAATCATGTTATTTGTGTCTGCGTAGGGTTTGATTTTATTTCTAACACTTCGTGAAATCAAACGACCAACGCTTTTATTCTTGAAATTAACATTGACGTTGCCCTTGTGCTTCTTCCCTGTAGGTTTTATAACATTTTTAGTGCTATCCTTTGGATGCAAACTCGGTTGATTTTCATGTCAAGTGACATCAAGGTAGGTCGAGGGTTCATTATTAGGGGAAAGATCATAGGTCAGAAGCGGTGGAGAAGAGGTTTTAATGTTCACAAGGGTTTCAACAATGACTGGTTTATCAACCTATCCCAACTCATCGTTGCCAAAGCCATTTCGTGAAATAAATGCATCCCAACAATCATTTTGTAATTGCAACTGATGCATAAGGATAATTTTAATTAAACCATGATGGAATAAACTCGAATCAGACCTCTGCTTCTTAAACCATTTTCCCATCTTGTACAGACTTCTAAGCAGGAAGTAGGGCATATTCAATGAGAAGCCAATGAAACTCATAAGCAAGCGCAGATGATACAGGAAAGCTAATCCAAATCTTCCTTCACATGTAATGAATTGTTTCACAATAGCAAGTAGATAATGCCACCTAGGTTTTAAGGATGAGACTGGCATACCTCGATCACAACTAGTAATTTTTCGTGAGGTGAACATCAAAGTCCAGGGGACCTCTTCAACTTTTGCATTCTTAAACCAATTTTGCCCGGCAGCTGGTAAACCCGTGGCTTGGCTTAAAAAATCGTTTATTAATTCTAATTGCACGTCACCTATATTTTCCCTGCAGCCATCGAAGGTCAAGGCAAATTCTTGGGCGACTCGAAGATTGAAACCCTTAAATTTTTCAATGAACACATGCCAGTCGTTCCTTTCTAAATCGTCCCTGGCGTTATCATATGATAGCAAGGTTTGGATGCCATTCAGCTCGATCCTCACCACTGGAGCCATGGAGAAAAGAAGGGAATCAACACAACACTCACAAGTAGGGTTTGATAAAAAGCCACAGAGCCATAGCCCCGAGCCTCAACAAAACAATGCTATGACAGTTCAAACGGTAGGCAGAGGCATTAATCACCATGCGTGGGAACACAATCGTGAAGCCCGAGACCATACAGAAGAGTAATGACATGATGTACTTCGTATGCCACCTTTGCATTGGGTACGTATTAGGATCAGAGCACTTTGAAAACCATAGTATGCACATTCATAGATTAATCACAAAGGTAAGTGCATCGAATAACAATTGAATAATTCAAAGTTTCATGAATCAAAACTCTATCAATATCAATCGAATATTAATGAATGGAGGTATTTCACTTATGCAACCAAGGCATGTTTAGAACCAAGGGGTTATAAACAAGGAGAACAATCATGCTCATAGCAAAAATATGACAATTCTATAATAAACCACATGAGCAGTTCTCCTTTGATCAAAAATCGAAACAAAATGTCATTTTGAGCTGCGAGTTTTCATGCTTACAGTCATGAAAACAAAAATCGAAAAGAAGATATGTAAAAAGCGACAAGTGACAAGTGTCATTTAGTGACAATGCTCATAACGAGTAATGAAAATTTAGAGGTCATGTGTAGGCAACTTATAAACAATAGTAATTATATCACTGCTGCCAACAATACGATAACACAATATGCCATGAATGCAATATGTCATAACCAATGTGTGTGTGAGTTGAAGTTCGAATTTTAATCATAGATGTGCAACAGTCATAACCAAAGTTCTTGTCACTTCAAAACTTGTCTTTGACTTTTAAATTGCTAGCCTTTATCATCATTGATTGCATGGGAAAACTTGTTCGTATTCCTATGGTTTTTTTTCACACTGTAAAATTCTTCATAAAGTTGTCATGTGTGCAATTCAGAGAAGTGTTTATTTTTCACCATTATTTAAACAAGGGGGTCCCACCTATTTAGTATATTATTATGTATATCTATATAAATAATAAGGCATTGCAACCCATTTGCAGGAAGCGGTATTATGTTGTGCTTCTGGGTGTCAACACCTCTCACCTTTGCTATTTCTTCTTATAGTTGAAGGATTAAGTAGTTTTTTAACTAATGAAAGATGTAATGGAGGTATTAAAGGAATTGGGATGGAAAATACTATATCTCTAACACATTTACCTTTTGTGGATCATATTTTACATTTTGGTGATGGCTCACTAAGGGATGCAAAGGCAATACACTGTAGTTGTACAACAGGGCCATGGGGATGGAGGCACAAATAAATAGAAGTCATGTATAAATTTTCACTAAATAGCATAGGGACAATAAAATGACATAAAGTTTTGTTACCTTTTCATGAAGTGGACAGTCATTTAGGTCTCAAATATTTGGATGTCCATATGAAACCAAATGAGTATGGTCATATGGATTGGTTACACCAAAAATATTAAAAAGTCAGTAATGAACTTAGCTAAGATTAATATAAGACTATTTTTTACTCAAAGTGATATATATATATATATATATATATATATATTCACTTTGGGTTCTGAGGGGTTTCAGTACTATCTTTTAAGAACTCAAAACCACTTCATGGCCATTACAAGTTATTAGATCTTAAGGAAGGGACCTTGCATAGTATTACAAGTCCTCCATGTAGAAATATAGAGTGTTCGAGCAAGCAACAATTCACACTTAGTTGTTTTCACAAATTAATAGAGCCATAAATACATTTACAACATAGGTAATCTTATAGGAATTCAAAATCATATATTATGATCATAGACTTTCTCTCAGATTCATGCATTTACACATTCATACAAATGTTCCATTCATAAGAATTTAGATATATTATTCACAGTCAGTTCAGTACAGATGAAAACTTATCTAATAAGGAACTAATCCAATCCAACTGACTGAGAGAGGATGCMTTTCCTCCCAACCTCATGCCTTGTTGTAGAGTCACCTCCTACAACACCCCACCCCCATTCCAAGCCATGATACCACCAAGGATATTGACTCAACATGGTTCTGAGTCTGTGCCAATCCAGGAAGGTTACTCTCCTTCCTCTGACACAACAAAATTTGCCACCTCCCACTAAGGTTTGGCTCTCTGCAAGTTTATCAGGTGGTTTCTCAACTAGATTTCCTCTGCACAAGGGAGTCCCTTACTAGTGTTGGTTTTTGTCCAGTAAGCACCAAGATTCAACCCACTATTGATCCAGGTCAGGAATCCGGGTCTTCTCTATTCAGGGTGATCATCAACAACGTAGACAAGCATCATGTTTCCTCCAGAAAGTTATTCTTTTCTTTCTTTTTCAACACATTCACGCCTTTGCGTTGTCTTGCACATATTTGTGTCCTATTCTCCTATTGTGAGGTCTCTCCTCTGTCTGAATACACTCTATGAGTGTTATTCCTTGATATCCTCTCCCTCCTCTCTGGGTCTTCGTGAATTCCTGTAGACAAAACCTACAGTCCACTATCCTCATCTGAAGAGAGAGGTTATGTGGTACATTCCCTGTTAGTTGTTCAATCACCCATTATCTTCTGTAATGGCCCAACTACCACGGTCATTAACTCTCCACCCACCACTTTGTAACTTCTTTCAATGGTCATGTGGTTTCATACCAGTCTAATATGGTGGTAGGTATAGTTATTATATTTCCAATCATAGATTAGCTTGTTGTGCAAGTTTCCTATTTTCTTCACTGATTTTTCTCAGCTCCACTTCACTCAATAATTCCATTAGTTCCTTTTCCTCATCAATTTCCTATGGTGCATCATGGCCAGTACTTATCAAGGTTGTTCCCTCTCAGTCAACAGTTTGGTGTTCATATTAAATCAAAACACAATTACATGCCTCATAATGTTAACATCTGAAGTTTGTGCATAATTACACTCTTGGGAGAAAACAGGGTGTTACACTCTAGAAAAAGTCTTTGAACTCTACAGGTCTACGGAGGCTCAACCCTCATGATAAAATGGATGAAGGACCAAACTCATATACACAACACAAGATTGCTTACTTTGGATTTGAAACTAAACGACATTTCAAGGTAGTTCTCTAATATCACTTACTCTCATGTTTACATGGAACACAATATTCAAGCGGACTCACTTTCAAAAGAGGGGCTACAAGTGGCTCAAAATATGATTGGTGAAGATGAATATCTGGGGGGATCCATAATTTCTGCATTATGCATTGATGTCTACTAAGCATCAATGGAATCATTATGCAATTATGTCTTTTCCTTTTTATATGCTTGTTGGGCAATTGACAAATATAGGTGGTTTGGATTTGTTTCTTTGACCTTTTTGTTGAGGCTCAACATGATCACTAGGGGGGTGTCTCAGGCCTATTAGTGTGTGATAGATCCTTTTTTGACAAAATATTAGCGTAAACACCATGACAATGGCTATGGAGGAGTTAACTACTCCCATTTTAACACTTTGTATAAAATTTACATGAAGATTGTATTTTGACATTCTAATTGGAATAAGTAATATGTTTTTTTCCAAGGAAAAAAGAAGAAGAACTAATCTTCAATTAAATATGATGTCTAAAAAGTAAACGTATTTTGTTTGCAAATTAATTTTATCTTTAACATATATTGCAGCCTAGAATATACCAAATTAATTCATTTCAACTCAGAATCTGTTAAATGGGAAAATAATTAAAATGCAAAACACCGTTAAGAATCTATGTTGGTATGTGTGTATTTATTTTAAATTTTTAAATTTATTTATTTTTTATAAATCCTCTTGTTAGTCATAAATCTCCATACATAAATATTGGGTGTTCATATGGATACAAGTTGGCTCTCTATTTGATGGAGTTTTTAGTTTAGTTATTTTATCACAACCATAGAAGCCCTAGAAACCCTAGAAGCCATGACTCCATCCTAGCACTTTTGGTCTTAGATGCTATAGCAGTTTCTTCTTTGCTTCATGGAATCCTTTTTGTTTGCAAATTGTGTGGTGGCACTTATTGTTCAAGTTCGTTTATGAGGTTGAGTTAGAAAACTTGTTCAAGTTCCTTTATGAGGTTGAGTTACAAAACGTTTGGTTCTCTATTTTGACTTGGTAGGGAATGTTTGTAGAGATTCCTCCATTTCTTTGGGTATTTTAATCTACGTTGGGAGAAAATTAAAGGCTCCATCTCTTCTTTTCTCAAGTTCGGGGACTACGAGTGGGTCTCCATGCCTAGATTAGGGTTACCTTTCTCAAAACTTATGCTTAGGTCCAAAGTTGAGGAAGAGTCTACCTATGGCTCCACCCATCTCTGCAAATGATCCGGATTTAGGAGCGGAACAAACTAATTAACATACTGAATACCATAAACACAGAGATATGAAGAATAACACAAATATCTAGCGAACAATATCTTATATTAAATAATGAAATAGGCTGAAACTGTAAAAATGTGGAACTGAAACACTTGCTCGAATGGTGGTAGCTATCTCTGAGAAGAGATGTGGTTTCTATGCATATCCGTCTAAGTAGAATGGATTACAATGAGGCTCTAGAGGCCTTTTTGATATTACTCATGAATGCCAAAACCCTAGACATCCAAAAACCTAACCCTAGAAGGTGAAATGCCAAAAGTCATGTGGACCCTATGGGTAAGTTGGTGTAATTTGGTACCTCAACTTCCAAGGGCCATAAATTTTGCATATGACCTATGTTTTAGGCGCGTGATAGCCCATTGGAAAGGTGTTTCGGAGAGCTACACATTCCACCGTCAAACTCTGACTCAGACTACAATTTGATTGTGGCGAGCCAAAAAAACAACGTTTAGGGCCCCAAAATGGCCCTGGAAGTACAACAAGATGTGCTGACATGAAAACATACAAAATAAACCAGTTGGATTAGACGAGAGGCCACCTGTATCCACCTAGAGGTTGTGTGGGGCTTCAACCAACCCCAGAAGTGTAGAACTCACAATTATAAAGCAGTACAGAAGAACGTGTTGAACAAAAAACAGACACGAGGAGCCAGTTGGAATAGGTGGATGGCCACCAATATCCACCTGGATCAATCCTCCCCCCTCAGGAAGCAATGGAATCCATTGCATTGAGTTCCCCCATCAGGTGATGAAAATTTTGTTGGATTTGGCCCTAGGTGAGCCACTTGCCTTGGTGTAGGAGTTGCCCTACCTTGACAACCTGATAAAGTTGGATCTGCTACTGGCGAGTTCCCTTGACCTATGTGTCCACTATCTGATCAGTGGATGCTTGTTCCATGAAATCAAGGTTGAGCTATGTTGGTGTCAGTTGTTTTGTGATCTCGGAGGTGTCCAATAATGGGGGAAAATATGGCCGAAGGAGGTCCACATTGAATACTAGATGCAGACCAAGGAAGGGTGGAGTATTGAGCTAAAAAACATTGCTACCCATAGCCTTGGTGATAGTGTAAGGTCCATAACGAAGTGGGCGAAGCTTTCGATGGGGCCCGATGAAACGCTCCTTCTGCAAATGTAACCAGACTTTGTTGCCAACCTGAAACTGGTGTGGTACCCTGTGTTGATCATGGTGATGCTTGTACTTAGCATTGGATTTCTGCAAAATCTCCTAGACCTGTTGGCGGATGTGTTGAATCCTCTCAATGAATATAGTGGCTTTGTCGATCGTAGACTGATCAGGGGAAAAGTATGTCTGTGCGGTGGAAAGAGGAAGTGCAACATCAATGGGTCCCAAGGGTTGGAATCCCAGACCCACCTGAAATGGGCTATGGCCGGTGGAACTATGGAGAGCCCTATTGTAACTGTGTTGGACATATGGGAGACTCTTGTCCCATGTACGTGGATGCTTAGGATTGTACATGTGCAAGATGTGCACAATCATTCGATTGACGACCTATGTTTGGACATCGGTTTGGGGTTGGAAAGCAATGGATTTTGTGAGCTTTGTGTCCAACAGAGACCAGAGACTCGACCAAAAGGTGTTGAGGAACCTGATGTCTCGGTCGAAGATGATGGTCCATGGTATCCCAAAGTGGACCCACACTCATTCGGAGAAGAGATTGGAAGTATCTTCCACTGTGGCATTCTTCTTACAGACTGTGAGGATGGCCATCTTCGAAAATTGATCAACGACCACAAACACACAGTCATTTCCTTGCTTGGTGGACGACAAACCAGACATGTAGTCCATTGAGATGGATTCCCAAGGCTTCTCGGGAATAGGAAGAGGGGTGTATAAGACTTGTTTCTTGATGGCGGGCTTGGCAATGGCATAGGCAGTCCAAGATATGATATATTTGTTGACATCCTGTCGAAGTTTTGGCCAATAAAAATGTTTCTGAAGAATGGCCACAGTTTTCTATACGCCAAAATGTCTTGCCACCCGACTGTAGTGGGCTTCCCAGATCATCTTTGCATGCTCACTTGTAGGAACACAGAGATGGCCCAGGTGGCATAAGAGTCCGTCCTGAATGTGAAAATCAATGACAGTTGCGCATGTACCCCAAGAGCTAATATGTGGTGGCGAAGTCAAGATCTTGCTGATAAATTTGGGGCCACTCATATGCTTCATGTCCACAGGACTGGAGCACAATGGTGAATGCAGTCACAGGAGGCCGACTTGGGCAATCAACAACATGATTGAAGATACCTGTCTTATACTTGATGTTGATATCGAACTGTTGCAGGTAGGTGTACCACTTATGATGGCAGTGATTCTTCAATTTCCCCTATGTCTGTATGAACTGCAGAGGCTTGTGATCAATGTGTATGATCGTCTCTTTCCCCAAAATGTAATGTTTCCATTGACGACAGGATTATACAATGTAATACATTTCCTTGTCATAGGTGGGGTATTTCCAGAAAGTATCAAAGAGTGTCTCACTACAGTATGCCACCGAGTGCTTGTGCTGAGTGAGAACTGCGCCCACAACATAGTCAGATGCATTAGTCTCAATCTCGAATGGTTGTTGTAGATCAGGAAAGGAGAGCATTGGAGCTAAGCACAAGCGATGCTTCAGATCATCGAATTCTCATTGCTTCTCCTTCCCCCACACGAACTTCGCCCTGCCACCACCCTTGGTCACCTGGCTAAGGGCCCATGCAATATGGGAGAATCCCAACACGAACCGTCGGTAGAAGTTGGCTAGTCCCAAAAATCTCTAAAGCTTGGTCAATGTGTTCATGGATGGCCAGTCATGAATGACTTGGATCTTAGCTAGATCAACATGTACCCCATGCTCATCAACAATGTAGCCCAAGTATTGGACCCTGTTCATGCCAAAAGAACATTTTTCCAAGTTGGCATAAAGCTTGTGCTGCTGCAGAGTGCTCAAAACCTGTTGAATATGTTGCATGTGCTCCTCCCACATTCTGATGAAGATGAGGATGTCATCCAAATATACTACCACAAAGGATTTGGTGAAGGGTCTCAATACATCATCCATCAGCCTCATGAAAGTGGCTGGTGCATTTGTTAAGCCAAAGGGCATGACTAGCCACTCATAGATACCTTCTTTAGACTTGAAGGTTGTCTTCCATACATCAGTAGGTTCGATGGGAATCTGGTGGTAGCCAGACTTTAGGTCAATCTTGCTGAAGAACTTTTCCCCCTTGAGTTGGTCAAGAAGGTCATCAATCCTGGGAATGGGGTAGTGGTTCCTGACTGTGATTTTGTTTAAGGCTATGTAATCAATGCAGAGTCGCCAAGTCCCGTCCTTCTTCTGCACCAGTACAATCGAGCTTCCGCAAGGGGAGGAGTTGGGCCTAATGTGCCCCCTTTGAAGAAGCTCTTGGATCTGACGCCTAATTTCATCATTTTCCATCAACGAGCACTGATAGACTGGTCCATTAGGTAAAGGCATGCCCGGGGTCAGATCAATTGGATGCTTGACTTGGAAGTGTGTCGGTACCCCTGTAGGTGAGGCGAAGATGTCTCTATATTCTTCCATGATCCCTTCCACTTGCTTCTGCTACAAAGAGAGGCGTTGTGTAGATGCCACAGATGTGGCAGTGAACTTTTGCTTACTGTGAGCATGGATCACAAAGAAGATGAAATTCACAGTCTGTGAAATGACCTTACTGCATTGCTTAGCAGAGACTAAAGAAATAGCAGTAGGCAATGCTACCTCTAGAATCCTGTACAATTGTCTACACAAAGTAATAATAATATTATGGGGTCTAGACTCATACACAAATTTCCACAAATATGGTTGTCCTAAAAGAACATTACAAAATTCAAGGGGAGAAATATCAAAAAGTACCTCATCTTTGAAAGGCTTGATGTCGTAGGGCAGACGACACTATTGGCTGACACAGAGATCTCTTCCTTGGCGAAGCCAACCGATGGTGTAGGGTTGTGGGTGCGGTGTCATTGGTAGGTCCATTTGCTTGACAACCTCTGTTGAAATTAGGTTCTTCTGACTACTACTGTCGACAATGAAATGAATCAGAGCCCCCTTGACCCACATCTACGAGTGAAAGAGAAGTTCCCCTTCCTCAAGTTCTTCCGGTTCGCTTGGTCGAACTTTGGTGGTAGCAACAGTGGCACTGGGTTCAACATCAATAATCTGCTTCCCTACTTGAGGATTTGACTCATAATTAGAATCGACCTATGACTCGAAAGCCTTTAGCTCAGCCACGAGGGACTTCTTGGAGCGGCATTCTTCAGTGTTGTGCCAAGGAATTTTATGGCACTCACACCATTTTCCCGTGTCCTTCTTCGTCTTTTCATTGCCCTTCTTGTGTTGCGGCTTGGACCGGTTTTCCTGAGGGAGGCCATCTCGACTTGGTCCCTTGCTGTGTGGGTTGGGGTTTCCTTTTCCCTACTTTGGCTGTGAGGGGTTTGCAGATCCAAACTCTCGTCGTTTCTGCTTGAATTTCTGCTCAATCTTGACATCATATCTATAAGCCGTGCCCAATGAGGCGATGTCCAGGAATTCCATTTCTGTTTGAATGTATCTATGCAAAAAGACATGGTATTTGAGTACCAGATGACGCTCAGAGTATTTGATACCCAATTTGGTGCATAGGGTATGGAAAATATTGGTGAAATTTGGTACTGTCTGGTCCCTTTCTTGACATAGGGTGGTCCATCTGGTGTATTGGTCCTCGCAGCTTCCAATAGGGTAGAACTATTCTTTAATGGAATCCTGGAAGGAATCCCACATAGGGGACACCACAAAAATTGTATATTCCTCCATGGCCCTTTGCTCAGAGTAAATATCCCACCAGTCTTTAACATGGGGAACGACCTTGCAGAGTGCAAAAGTGATCTTTTCCCTATCGAAAAAATTGTGGACCGAAAAATATCCTTCGAGCAGATTCAACCATTTATCTACAACATTCACATCTATCAGTCATTCAAATAATGGAATATCAAAATTTACCTGTACCTTGAAGGGGGTTGCATAGTCGCTTGATGAAGATGCTTCTCCCGTGGACAACCGTCGAAGGATCTGCGCAAAGTTGTCCATCATTTCATTCCTTTGTCGCGTGAGGGCTTCCTCGAGCAACATTTTAATAGGATCTCCTGCTCCATCATATTTATTTTCATCCCCCATGGGTTTTTGTCGGGCTTAGTGCGACCGATCTTGTAATGGATCGATTGGTTCGAGTCCCAACTTCTTGTACTCAGATCTTGTCGAGGACATGCACAAAGAAAAATAAATGAAGAGCAGACCGCTTTGATACCACTGATCCGGATTTAGGAGTGGAACGAACTGATTAACATAATGAATACCATAAACACAGAGATATGAATAATAACACAAATATCCAATGAACAATATCTTCTATTAAATAATGAAATAGGATGAAACTGTAAAACTGCAGAACTGAAACACTTGCTCAAATGGTGGTAGCTATCTCTGAGAAGAGAAGTGGCTACTACGCGCATTCGTCTAAGAATAATGGATTACAATGAGGCTCCAGAGACCTTTTTGATATTACTCATGAATGCCTAAACCCTGGATTTCTAAAAACCTAACCCTAGAAGGTGAAACACCAAAAGTCATGTGGGCCCTATGAGTAAGTTGGTGTAATTTGGTACCTCAACTTCCAAGGGTCGTAACTTTTGCATACAACCTCTGTTTTAGGCGTGTGATAGCCCGTTGGAAAGATCTTTCAGAGAACTACACATTATGTTGCCAAACTATAACCCAATCTATGGTTTGATTGTGGCAAGCAAAAAACAATGTTTAGGGCCCCAAAACGGCCCTAGAAGTACAACAATATGTGCTGACATGAAAACATACAAAATAAGCTAGTTGGGTTAGGCGAGAGGCCACCTGTATCCACCTGGAGGATGTGTGGGGCTTCAGCCAACCCCAAAAGTGTAGAACTCACAATTATAAAGCAATACAAAAGAACATGTTGAACAAAAAACGGACACGAGGAGCCAGTTGGAATAGGTGGGTGGCCACCAATATGCACCTAGATCAGCAAAGCATCTATGAAGATGGGTTTATTTCTGTCATCTTAGGATTTCCATGGTGCCACAAAACAATTATGAGGATTCAACCTACTAGCTTAGGCATTTTATTATGGATAAAGCTGGGGAAATTCTAAATATCTTAGGTTGGTTTGAACCTCAATTTTTACAAAGAACATGGGGTTTATTTCCATGTTTAACGGATTATAGCCAAAGCTTATTCCAAACCTCTAATGTTGGATTTATGATACATGGAAACCCCATTTTTAGGAACATGCTTATATTCACCTATGTTCCAAAAGCTTCTTTGTTGTAGAATTTGATTCGACAATAGATCGTATTCTCCTTTCTAGTCCTTGGTTTATGGATAAAGTCAAGTTATATATGTATCCCTTTAGCAAGAAGAGGTAGTTATGATGGTGAAAATGTCTTGAGGGATCATTATCCAAGGTAGAAGTAGATAATCTCTCCAAAAAAAAGAGGAAGGATGCTTAATAGCTCAATCAACTTCACCCATACTGGAGCATGATTTAGGCGAATAAGAATGGAAAAAAGGTTAAAAGACTAAGGAATAAAAGTTTCAACAAATCTACTGAATTCACTATGTAGATTTGGACCATTGAGTGAAATAAATGGGACAGCTTTGAACCAGTGTGTGAAAGAAATAAATGGGATAGCTTTGATATGTAGGTAGACACTAATGTGGAATGAGAATATCTAAGCATGTTAACCATAGCACGTTAGAAACAGTGAAGTTGTAAGAACGAACAACATGGGCCCTCCCTACACTGAAGTTGTAAGGATAAATACTTTGCTTGCAAGTTGCCCCAATTACCCTCCCTCCCTCCATTGAAGTTGCTTTGCAACTGTTGAGTACGAATGGTTCTCTGCATAACATCAAGTTGTTTGCCAACGTTTGACTACGAAATGACTCTCAAGTCTGAAGATCAAAATGATTGGGGATCATTCAATGGGAAGGACTCAGATGAACTGAAGTAGGATCTTAGAAGTACAACACTATGTATTTATTGAACGATTTAGATTCAAGTATTGTTCCAATCAATCAATGCCATATTTACATTCAATACATAGTCTAGAATTACAAATTTGGAAAACTTTCAGAACATAGAATAGAGGATAGATCTCATGACATCCTCGAACCAATTTTCACGACTTGAGATCTTCTTCATTGAGATATTTATACATGGATGTATGTTCTAACGTGACATAATTATGAGGGAGGTCATAGCACTTATGTATGGTATGGTTCTTATCTAGCATAAATGTTTTTAAATATACCATATTAAATTGATGTTGAGCTCAAAGTTATAGCCTTTGACAACATGATCGACCCTCACTGTTTTTAGGTTCATGTGGTGTGAGTTTTCATAATTATTTCTCAGATTATCGACTCTTTTAGTATCATTCCTTTCCAAAGCCTCTTCCCAAATGTTTTTCATATTATTTCCTTCAACAACATGATCAAATTTTTTAGTGTCATGCTACCATGCATTTTCTTCCCAAAGCTTGTCCATATTGCTAGCACAAGGTTTTCCCTCGAAAATACTTCACTAACTACTTGATGATGAACTCTTACTTCAATCACACACAATTTGAGATACTTCCTAAATCACTTCATCATTATCATTCACCTATTAAGAGGGTATGCTAGTAGTAGTAAAGGTAGCCATAGTTGGGGTACAACCATCAATGAACAAATTCTCCTTCGAAATCTCCCACGCAATATCAACATCACTAAAATCCCCATCATTATCTACTAAAATATTATTGTGATAGCATAAGCTACATTTATTGGCTTCCCATCTCTTTTAATAATTCCTTTTCCTATTTTTAGGAAACGAATATAGCTTGTTGATTTGGAAGTTTGATTTCCTCTCATTGTTAATGTGTTTAGTGTGAAGAAATGTTTTATACAACTTGGAAATATATATGTGTTTAGTGTGAAGAAATGTTTTATACAACTTGGAAATATATAAGTGACTACTTTTTTATTCTTATTTTTACTATAAAATTAAAGATAGAAATCTAAGCAATATATTGTAATTTCATCTAGAGGTGTTTTCTACAACTCATTATGTTGAATATTTGTAATTAGTTGGGAGAGGTGTTTTCTACAACTCATTATGTTGAATATTTGTAATTAGTTGGTGTCTAATATGAGGTTGACATTTGGCATTTAAAAAAATATTAATAAATAAATATTTCAATGTCCACCATAAATAAAAATATTAATGTTCAATCTTCACTCAAAATATTTTATATGTGTGTGTATTAGTTAAAACCAAAGCATGAGGGGAGTCTAATTCCTTGCTTTAACATGGATAAATATCTATATTCCTTTAAAAATATATATAAATAACAGTAGTTCTTTCTAATATTGGCCATGTATAAAATGTTTTAATGTCCACCTTAAGTAAAAATTTTCAATATCAACTCTCTAGCAATTGAAAGAAAATGGCCTATAAACATTTCAATGGTGTGGGGTTGTTGAAATGAGGGAGATGTAATTTGCATCAATACCACTACATTGGCTGTAATAATATTATTACATATAAAGAACCAACATAGATCCATCTTGGGCATTGATTAAGTGTAGTCTACAGATTTTTTTTGATTGAAATTTTAGATGATCATCATTATGTATATGTTTTAGATAAACTTTATCCTTTGAAATTTACTAAGCATCATCTATAATCTAGATTCAATTAGAAATAAATTTAATTTCATAAATTAAATAAAACGCTAGGAAATTTAATATCATTACTTAATCAAAGACGCTAATAATACAAGAAGTGAAATGACAAGATATTGAATAACATATATATTACATCATATCATTAAGAAGTGATATGATGAAGATATTGAATAAACCTCATATATTACATAGTAATAGATCTCAATATGTCTTATCTAACATTTCTCTTAGACACAAACTTCACACACTTTCCTATCTTTTCGTATCGATCATATGGAAATGGAGGTTGAGAAAATCGAATATCAAGTAAATCTTGACCCAAGATACAGCAAAAGTAGACCCCATGTCTTTCCATTATTAATAGTTGACATTTCTGTCGTCAACCCCTAGGACTTCATGGATTGCTTAATTCTAGAAAGAATCCATAGAATACATTTCTATTACCTCTTTCAATAGGTAGCTAATAGGCATATTCCCTCGAGGGAATAATTCATCCCATGGAACTCCCACATAATTATTAAATCTTACTAAAACATATGTGGAAGGTTCATGAGGGGATGTTCCAAGATTATACACCATATGTTCAACTACCCCAAGGGAACAATTGCAAACTCTTGCATCGGTTCATAAGTTTGAAGTAAGCATAACCTTAGCTCCAACAACAATAAGAAGCTCATTGTCCAATTTTTCATCGTCTCCTTCCATGGAGTAATTGCAACTTACTCTTGTAGCAACACTACGTGCAATAGAGAAATTTAGGGATCTCAAACAACACTTGCCAGATTAGGACATCATCATTTGTTGTAACAAATATATATCCCACTAAATGACTTTTTGTGGAACCATCCAAATTGGTATATGTACATGTGTCATCTAGTAATTTTTGGTCTTCTACAATTGGAATTATATTTCTAAAATTTAATAACATATATCAAAAAATGTTTGTCCATCTTTCATGAATATTGTATCAAGGGTTACAACAATTGTGAATAATTTTATAATTTTTTTTCATGACCTTCACATGCATATGTAGGCCTATCCATAATAGGAGGTAGTTGTCCCAAATCACTGACCAATATAATTGATCTACCATTTCAAGAGAAGCTGGATGAACTGAAGTATCAATTTCTTTTAACAAATTTCCCCTATAAAACTCATCTCATCGACCAAGGATGTATTTGATGTGTCTCAACTCCTCTTCTAAGATAATCAAACATGACCCTTGTAAAATGGTTGTGTCCCTTACTAGTATATGAAGTGCATAGTGTATTGTCAATGCATATATGTTGAATGTACATTCAACACTAACAAGGGCCAAAAGAAGCAAGAGGCTCTTATGAGAAAGCAAATCAATTTCCACGGCATGTTTTTAACGTGAATCAAGTAGGACTTTCAAGTACCAACAGTTTCTTGGATAATCATACTCAGGTTCTTTGTGACCACCTCCTCTATAATGTTCAAGAATTTTATTTCTCGTTTTATGTTTTTTCACTGAACTTTCAAATGAATAATTGTTTAGACATTCAATAGTAACAAATGTACCACCTTTCACTTTGGATGGCAGTTCATTGAACAATTTGATGTGTCTTCATCCACAAAATTAGAGCTCCAGTTTTCCATAACATTATTGTCCATGAATCCAATCATGTCAAATTCATTAACATTTACAAAGTTATTCTTATACAAACTTGAAATAATCTCCCACTCATGCTACCTAGAATCTCTCTGCACATTCATAAAATATTCATCCTCGTTTTCATATTGAGGTGGATCTTTTGGAGGTATTGGATTGGATTATTGATGATGATATCTTTGAAACTATTTCCTGTCAATGAACCAAACATAGATCCATCTTAACTCCTGATATATCATGCATCAAGAGGGATCAAATCCCTGGAGATTTTTTTCTCAAGTTTGCACTCTAAAAAATGCTTACACTTTGTACTCTGATGTTTTGATCCCCAAACAATCGTGACAGTAAAATATTTGATCAAACCCTAACATACGTGATGTGACCCAAACCGTATTTTTTCTTGTGTTGACGTCGTTTCAACAGTGACGTGCAGAGTTATTAGTGCTAAATCGCTGGCAAGCAACTTGAGTTCAGGTGTGGGGCAATGAATGTATTTGTCGTTCGTTCTTAGAATCTGACTATTTCCAGGGCCTACTTTGATGCTTTGCTTTTCCATGGTCACGGCGGCATCACTTCGCATCGAGAACAACTGTTACCTTACTTTCTTTCTTTGCTTCAAACTATAACGTTGAGAGTCAACAGTTGCGAAGCAACTTCAATGGAGGGAGGGAGAGTAATTGGGTCAACTTGCAAGCAAAGTATTTATCGTGCAAAATGGGCCCATGTTGTTTGTTCTTACAATTTCACTATTTCCAACGCGTCTTAGTTAACATTCTCAGATTCTCTCATTCCATTAGTCCATGTGATGCCGTACTCAATAATACATTTTCTTGTTCTGCTTGACTTCGTCTAAGCAGCGAATTGAACTGAGAGTCATTTCGTACTCAACACCCGCCAACATTTCGAAAGAGAATCATCGCTGCTTGACAGCTAAAAAACAACTTGACTCGACGTCTCAGAGAACCATTCGTACTCCACAGTTGGGGAAGCAACTTGAATGTGGGCTTCCAAGAAGTAAATTATTTAGTAGTAGGCTTCCAAGAAGTAAATCTATGATAAACTGACAAATTTGGTAGCAATTTTCTCTCTTTTCCAGTAAGTTTTTTGGCGGTTCATTTTTAAATTTTCAGCCAATCCAGAATTTTGATCGATTTTTTTGAGCATTTGGGTTGGTTTAAAATGGGGCAAAACCCCTGAGATAAGATTCTGAAATGCATGGAACTTTGATCCATACGAAACTCACTACCCCTGAAAATAAATCTGGCCGGATTCAGGCCTGTTTTTTTTCCTGAAAAACGAAACTCTAAAGGGAAGATTGCTCCCCAGTTAGCCTACTCCATTTCTGATTTTTCTTTACCAAGCATTAAGAAACTAGATGCCTATAAGCAAAACAACATCTACATTTGAATGCAACATATTCATAATCAAGTTTCTAATTCCAGGACATTTCCTTGAAAGACCTCTTTTAAGTTCCATTTCAACCTATATTCTTGCCTAAGTTGTTAAAAGTATTCTCCTTATTTCATTGGACAATAATGGAATTTTTCAAGAGCATTGCCAATAGTTTCCAAGGAAACATGTCCCCAAAAGTGTATGGGAAAATTTAGGATCCTAATCCATATTGGAACCAAAGAAAGAGACTCTAAGGAGGGATAAAAATAAGTATACATATATAACTTGACTTTATCCATAAACCAAGGATTAAAAAGGAAGATGTGATCTCTATCATTAGTTGACTCAAATTCTACAACAAAGAATCCTTTGGAACATAGGTGAATATAAACCTATTCCTACAAATGGGGTTTCCACGTATCATAAATTCAACATTAGATGTTTGGAAGAAACTTTGGCCATAATCCATTAACCCTAGAAATAAGTCCATGTTCTTTGTAAAAATTGAGGTTCAAATCAACTTAAGATATTTAGAATTTCCACAGCTTTATGCATAACAAAATGCCCAAGCTAATAGGTTCATCCTTAGAATTGTTTTGTGGCACCATGGAAATCCAAAGATGACAGAAATAAATCCTTTACTTTGCTCCCAAAGCGGATTAAAATACCCAAAGAAATGGAAAAATCTCTACAAACATTCCCCACCAAGTCATAATAGAGCACCAAAAGTTTTCTAAACTCAACCTCATAAAGGAACTTAACAAGTTTTCTAACTCAACCTCATAAAGGAACTTGAACAATACATGCCACCACACAATTTGCAAACAAAAAGGATCCCACTAAGCAAAGAAGAAATTGCTATAGCATATAAAACCAAAAGTGCTAGGATGGAATCATGGCTTCTAGGGTTTCTGGGGTGAAACCCTATCCTGGTTGCCATAAAATAACTAAACTAAAAACTCCATCAAAGAGAAAGCCAACTTGTAATTTATTAAAAAAAAAAAAAAAATTAAAATTTTTAAATAAATACACACATACCAACATAGATTCTTAACAATGTTTTGCATTTTAATTATTTTCCTATTTAATAGATTTCAAGTTAAAATGAATTAATTTGGTATAATTCTAGAGTTCAATATATGTTAAAGATAAAATTAATTTGCAAACAAAATAAGTTTACTTTTTAGACATCATATTTAATTGAAGATTAGTTCTTCTTTTTTCCTTGGAGAAAAAACACATTTCTTATTCCAAATAGAATGTCAAAATACAATCTTCATGTAACTTTTATACAAAATGTCAAAATGAGAGTAAGTGACTCGTCCATAGCCATTGTCACGATGTTTATGCTAATCTTTTGTCAAAAAAGGATCTATCACACACTAGTAGGCCTCAGACACCTCCCTAGTGATCATGTTGAGCCTCAACAAAAAGGTCAAAGAAACAAATCCAAACCACCTATATTTGTCAATTGCCCAGCAAGCATATAAACAGAAAAATACATAATTACATAATGATTCCATTAACGCTTAGAAGACATCAATGCTTAGACATCTGGCAGAAATTATGACTCCCCCCATATATTCATCTTCAACAATCATATTTTGAGCCAGTTGTAGACCCTCTTTTGAAAGTGAGTCCACTTGAATATTGTGCTCCATGTAAACAAGAGAGTAAGTGATATTAGAGAACTTCCTTGAAATGTCCTTCAGTTTTAGAGACAAAGTAAGCAATCTTGTGTTGTGTATATGATTTTGGTCCTTCATCCATCTTATCATGAGGGTTGAGCCTTCGTAGACCTGTAGAGTTCGAAGACCTTTGTCCGGAGTCGACTTTAAGAGATAATAGAGAGTCTTAAATTTGTTGGTGTTGTTTGTTCCAACCCTTAAGCTTGCCTTGCTAGAGAAGTAGTGCAAATTGGTAAGGTAAATAACAAAACCCATCCCATAAGCCTGGCTCAAGCCTTGGGAAGCTCCATAAAAAAAAATCCATGGAGATTTCTTATCTATCCTCAAATACCCAACAGTTCATGGTCCCTTGGAAATGATAGAAGGATGGAAGGAAGAAAATAAGACTAATACCTAGCCTGTGACTTGAAAAGGAGAAGTAAGTTGATCTTTGAAAATGTTGGCATTCCGAGTTAGCTAATCCCCCACATCACTAGATAAGGTAGTGCCCTATAATCCTTCATCTCTCTTAGTGTGAACCAATTTTTGGAATTTTCATCCACAGACCCCTTCTTCCACATATTAGTGAGGCCTAGTTGGTCATTGATCTCAGTCCATGCCTGCCTTGAGAAGGGATAATCTATGAAAAGGTGGGAGGCGATCTCATTGTTTATCTTACATAGAGGACACCAGCTCAAGCCCTATAAGTTTCTCCTTTAGAGAATCCCCCACGTCATAACTCTATGGTACACTTGATAGGTAAGGGTGCACTTGATAGGTACCCTTACCTTCCACAACTTTGTCCACCACTAGTCCCCTTTGACCCCATATTACTGTAATAACGACGAATATCCAAGCTTTACCATATACACACCCCTGACCAGTATCCCATTTGAGTTCCTCCAACACATCCTTTAGTCGAATGTGTTCTTTCCAAAGCTCARCCAAAAAACCTCCCAATGACRCMTTGACTCTCCTTCCTACCTCAAATCTTGAGTCGAGCTCCAACTTCGAGCCCAAAGTGTTGTTTCCTAAGTTTCTCAAACTTGTTAAGAGTGCAGAACCCCAATTCTTGTAGATGGGTAACAATTGTTGYTGGAAGGAAAATATTATGCCTGCAACCAGTAATGGCATCAGAGCCAACCCTGACCTGTGAACCATTCCCCACCAACCAAGCCAAGTGTTGACCTATCATTGGAAATACTTGTGTYATTGCTTTCTCGTGATTAGAGACATTTTGTATGCTCTTATGTTCAGTTCTAATCCATTCCATAAAGGAATTTTGGGCCATATACTTTTGAATAATGATTCTTCTCCATAGGTTGTCCCTGGAGACTAGTTGTCGCATTGACTTCGTAGCTAAGGACCACCCAAAAAGGTGGATATATTTAAGGCCCCATCCTCCTTGTTTTTTGGGTTTATCTATTACCTTCCACTTCGAAAGATGAGAACCTTTGAATTCACTCGATCCATTCCATAGATAATTGAAACAACACTTCCTAATTATTTCCAAATTTCCTTTTGGAAGTGTATGCTAGAATATAGGTATTGCTTCAAGGACATATTTGATCAATACATGTCTCCCACCTCTCAAAATCCATCGGTTGCACCAAAAGGAAATATTTTGTTCCACTCTAGACACAATCCACCTTTGGTCCTCCTTGCCATAATTGTTAGGTTTTAAATTGAACCCCAGGTATTTGAAGCCATCACTAAAACCTAAATGTTGGAAATTGAAAATCATTTCCATTCTAGCAGATAAGTGGTCCTCCAACCCAAATAAGAGTAGTATCGATTTGGCATGGTTTATCCCCATTCCAATTGAGGAGCAAAAGAGATCCAAGAGATCTTTAAGGTATTGACCTTCCACCAAATTTCCAAAAAAAAACAACAACACGTCATCAACAAACAATAAATGCGTTATGGAAATCCCTCTTCCTACCTAAATACCTTGTGACATTCTACTTCTCTTCTCCCCATGTAATGCTCGACTCAACCCCTTTGTTACTAGTAGAAAAAGGTAAGGAAATAGTGGGAATCCCTATCTGAGTCCTTGGATAGCTTTAAAGAAGGATGAGGCCAAGCCATTTATGAGAACTGAAAAAAGAGGTTGAGGTCACGCATACCATGAACCATCATCTACTTCACCAGAGGAAGAGAGAAACCCAAATGAAGCATGAGGAATCTTAAATACAACCAGAAGACCCTGTCATATGCTTTTGACAGGTCAAGTTTGAGGACCACTGCTGAAGAGTGTGAATATTATTAATAGAATGGTGTCCCTCTTGGGCCGAACCAATTGCATCATGTATCATTGATGAAGTAGGATTGGTATGGTGGGATGGTGAGGTGGATTGATGAGATGAAGTGGAGAGGTTTCTATGAAGAAATTAGGAAGCTCGTCCAACATTCCAACTCGCATTTGAAAAACATTAATACACACCTTCCAACGTACTTAAACTTGCACGTAGCCACGTGAACAGTTATGGTAAGAAAAATTGGTGGTTGAAGCAGTTATAATTACTGACAGACCTGATCCCTTGAAGAGGCAAGGGTTAACTGAAAAACCTGACAGAAGTACATCCCTTGGATTTCCCCTTCAAAATTCGGATCCCTGACTAGAGGTCGCGTCTAACAGAAGCCACGAGAATCCCAAGGATTGGATGGAATAAGAGGCCAAAGCTAGAAAAACATCAGCAAGAGTTTACAGAAAGAAAGTGTGTGAGGAGAGACACAGAGATGCACAATGAGAGAGAGAGAGAGCAACAGACAAGCAATACGAGCAAAGGAGGAGAACAAATCACAATAGAAATTGGGAAGATGTGAACTGAGTCGATCTAAGGATAACAATCTGAGGAAGAGCTAGTGAGAAATAGACTCACAGATAGATGGTGCGATGAACATAGGTGATCACTAGCATAGATATGAAAAATAAAAGAAATTGAAAAGGTGTCTTGAAGAAAATAGAAAGCTTGTCCAAAATATTAATGATAACCCTGGAGTAGAGAAGACCCAGATCCATATTAGAGAAATAGAGGACTGCATCTTAGTACCTGCTGGAAAGAAACTGACACTGTTAAGGGAGGTCACCAAGGGACTGTATAACAGAGAAGGGACTCCTTGTGTAGAGGAAATCCAATGAGGAGTGTACTTGATAAACTTGTGGAATTCCCCAGCTCAATGGGAAGAGGGCAACTTCTGTTGTTTTCAGTGGAGGAAGGAGAGTAACCTTCTTGGATAATTATGAGTATGAGAACCAAATGAATCATTTACCCTTGTGATATCATGGCTTGGCACAGGGGTGGCATGTTGTAGGAAGGTACTCTGCAACATAGTCTAAGGTTGAGAGGAAAGGCGTCGTCTCTCAGTCAGTTGGTTGTTGGCATTCACTGAACAAATAAGTGTTTTTAACTCAATGTGTTTGATGAAAATATGTTATTCATGGGTTGATTAGGAAATATGAATTTATGTAAGGAATGATTGACTTCCTGAGTAAAATGGAGTAATTATGTTTGTTTTCATTGGCTAACCTGTTAGACTTTTGAGTCTATGAGAGTTGTTTGAGGGTAGGGTGTATAGTCGTGAGAACTGCAAGTCTTTGAATGGAAATCTTGCAAGATATGAAGAAACTCTTCACCCCGAAATGACAGAGGAGATGTCCTAGTGATTGGGGAGGGTCTCTATGTATATTCTGAGAGCCTCAATTCTATGGAAACCCTTACTCTTGAGAGGAAAGTTTACAAGATATGGACAACAAATTCGTTTGGATAGTGACAGGAGTTCCCTGGTGTTTGGGAAGCCCTGTGTAGGTTAAGGGACCTTAAGCCCTGGAATATTTACCTGTCTTAGATGGAAAGTTTGCAGGACATGCAAATTCTTCATCTAAGTTCCTAATGGAATGCCTTAGCCGGTCTAAACCTGGAATCTAGAGCCCTTGAAGGTATGGTAGAACGTTAGCAAAGGACTAGAAGATGAACCTTGAATAGGTTAAGTCCTGATTCAGGCCGATCCAATGAAGAGAACCGATGTTTTAAACCAGAAGGATTCGCAACCGTCGGATCGGTTTAGTAGAAGGATCCTAACCATTGGTCAGAGTACATAGTCATTGGAAGGGCCTAATGCAAGGCTGTGACGAGACTCCGATAGGGAGGGCTCTGAGTTGATGACAACATTTGATCCATCAGAGAGTGTATCGACGAGTCTAGGACCATCGATATAAGCCATGAGTCCTTCTAAGTGAAGATTATCAGAGGCCTGGATGGAGGGTTGTGAAGGCGTTTGATGACTTAGGAGTCCGAGAGTTGTTGATCTGGTGGGAGATGTCCAGTAGGATCTTAGCCATAGCATTTCGTGTGAATCACTCCTAGGAGGAGGGTTCAAGAACCTTATTTGGCTAACAATTGTAAATCCTGAAGTGCACGGTATCCATCATATGAAATGAACATGGACTATTCAATCTATCGAAGTGAGCCAGTCAGAGTGGTTTGTGGCACTAGAGAGGAGATGCTTTGATGGGAGGGACTCCGATAATGGAGGTGGACCATTGATCGGTGTGTGGGAGAGATTTAATCTCAGTCATTGGTTCCATGGGTCCCTTTCATTAGAAAGTAGAGTGGGTATTTGAGTGGAGATTAACCATCAAGTGAGTAGAGGCACCGATGCAATCAAAGACACAGAACCATGAGATCGAGGACCTTTGAATCTCTTAGGAAAATCCGTTGGACTGATGTCGTCGGAGAGGATGTTGACCCTGGTGATTGAGCATTCCGACGAGAATGAGTCTGAATGGCCATGGGTTGTTGATCTGATGGCGAGGAATAATCTTGACTATCCGATTGGAGGCATCAAGCACCTAGTCACCTTAGTAAAATCT